>JAWPHD010008379.1:0-115826 GCA_037043455.1 Cyrtodaria siliqua | reverse complement strand
ATGTTGTAAAGGGTTGCGTCAGTAATTTTGTCTTCTGCAAATTCTGGGCTCCAATGGAACCCCAATAATGATGGCCCATAAAATGTGCAATAAAGGCAGGTTTGCGTGTAAGCTGTTGTATATATCTATAATTTTGGTTTGGGATTTTTTTATAGCATTATGCATTTTATCATATTTCACCAGTATTGGGGCATGGGCTCCCTCCTCCTCGCCTCAAAACCGCCCACCACCACCACCAGCCCCACCCACGCCCTTTTTTTTCCTTTTTAAATATTTCTGTGTTGTTTTGGTCGATTCTTACACATATAGTTATGTTGCCCTCACCCATCCCCCCCCCCACCCCCATTCCTTCCGCCCGACTTCCCTCACCTCCGCCTCCCCCCTCACACGAAACTCGATTTTTTTGTTTACATATTTCTGTGTGTGTTTGGTCAATTCTTACACATAAAGCTATGTTGCTCCACCCCCCCCCCCCACCCCACTGCCCCCACTCCCGCCATCCTCTCCCCCGCTACCCCCCTCCCACTTCCCTCCCCACTAGTACGTACTTAAGCTGTTTGTATATATCTATAATTTTGGTTTGGGATTTCTTATAGCATTATGCATCTTATTCATACTTCACCCATATTAAGGTATGGGCTCCCTCCTCCTCGCCCGGCCCCCCTCCACCCTCCCCCTTGCCCCCTTTTTTTACATATTTTTGTGTTGTTTTGGTAAATTCTTACATTATAGCTATGATTACCCAACCCGCCGCCCCCCCACCCCCCCCCCCCCCCCCCCCCCCCCCCCTATGCACGCCTCCCCCCACCCCACCACACTCGAAACTCATTTTTTATAAAATAAAATTACATATGTCTGTGTTGTTTTGGTCAATTCTTACACATATAGCTATGTCTCCCCCCCCCCCCCCCCACCACACACCCACACACACACGTTCTTAAGCATATATATTTATATATAATTTGGTTTGGGATTTCTTATAGCATACTTTACCCATATTGGGGGCACTGGCTCCCTCCTCCTCGCACACCCTCACCTACCCCCACCCGACGCCCTTATTTCTGTGTTGTTTTGGTCAATTCTTCCCTCCCCCCACTCAAAACTCGATTTTATAAATTTAATTTTCATATTTCCGTGTTGTTTTGGTCAATTCTTACACATATAGCTATGTTTCCCCCCCTCCTCCTCCCCCACCACACCCGAAAGTCGATTTTTTTTTTTATTATTATATTTTTTTACATATGTCTGTGTTGTTTTGTTGCATCAAATCTACACCTATATCAATGATGCGCCCCCGCCCCCCGCCCTGCCCCCTCCCCCACCCCACCACCCACATTTGTTTATTGGCTCGCCTCACATGGAGGACAGGGGGGGTGGAATTGTTTTCATTTTATCTTCCATTATTTGGATTATTTTTTTAATTTGAACGCAGTCATTTACACATAAAACAATTTAAATTCAATTCAGATACACAGAATGTTGAAATATCAATAAAAGAAAAACTGAATGTCCCCTCCCTCCCCGAGTTGCCTTTCGACCAGAAATTTCTTTAAAATAAAATGACAGCAATTTTGGATTAAAACTGATAAAAATATTAAAATTTCACACTCTGCCCCCAAATTTTACTATAATTTGTATGAGATTCTAACAATAATTTTATATCGGCCTGAGTTTCTATACCCGACCCCCCCTCCCCCTCGGCCTGAGTTTCTATACCCCCTCCCCCCCCCCCCCCAACCCAACCCCATCCCCACATTGTTTTATTGTTTTATCTTCTATTGGCGCACTGTTATACATAAATTACATATGTTTCTCTGTTACATGTTTACCTACATAGGCGTACTATTTGTGCACGTATAGGTGGCTGATTTATTCATATGGTTGTGACTGGTAAAAGTAGGTATAAAAGGCGGCTCCACTCGTCTCGTAAACTTGAAAAGTAGATGGCGATATTGCAGGAATCCACCACACTATTACATACTAAACCAGACCATTCGATTAGCAGATTAAGAAATATTGCCCGCATGAAAAATCCGATTGTTTGGTATAACCGGAAACAAAGTTAGAATGTCCAGTGATAATTGAATGTATTTGAGAAATGTGTTTATTTGATAATTCTACCTAATTCTACCAAATGTTAAAAAGTATCTAAAAACATGTACATATATTAGGAAAAACAAAAGTCAATATCCACTATGATCAATGTTGTTCAAGTTTGATGCAAAACTGGGCTTGAAATGAATATCGGACACTTGTATGTGTCAGAAATGTTTCGTTTATTAGATCATCAAACATAAGTAACCTAACTTTGATGATATAAAGGAGCTTATTCCCAAAGTAAGTTGGTGCCGCAAGCACATACAGACTCAGTGACCCCTAATACAATGCTAAATGCGTTTGGGGTGAAGAAAAGGTAATACAATCTACAAAAAGCATCTGTTCATGACGCAACTGCGTTCGAGTCGACATGGTCAAAGTATGTTAGTTTAAACATATTTATTTTACATTGATTGCGAAACAAGTTATTGCAACTCTCGATGGCATCCTGGGTAGAACCAGTACTAAGCAATGTGGATTAATTATCTGGCTCAAGGATAAATAACGTGGCCGCGACGGAGGATCGAACCCACGACCTCTCGATCTGGAGTTCGGCACTGGACCAAGCACTCCACACACAAAGTATGTTGCTTGTGGAATTAAACAGGCGTCCGCTCTACCTCCTTGACGTTCGCCTTACCCCAAGCTCGTTCGCTCCCCTACCTCGAGAAATTTTACCTGAATCACTCAGATTAAAACTTCAACAGTCAAATTTAGGGCATAAGGAATTTATGGGCGGTATTCGAATGCTATTCATCATCGAAATACTACTTGAATGCAAATAGCTTCCAAACAATAAGTTGAAAGTGTGATCCTTGGAGAAACCTGTACTAACTATCTACAGGAGAAAAGTTCTAGCCGCTATAATTTACACTTATAAAAGGCGAAATTGTATTCTACATGAAGTATAAATATGCCAACACGGAAACACATTTACCGATTTTTGAAAAAATCTCTGTTGTTCTTGTTAAAAGAAATAAAAGTAGATCATACTCACGTTTGTTGATGAAACCGCGCTTTCGCTCCTTCTCGGAAGTGGCTTTCGCTCAGTTTTCCTTGTTCTCCTTTTGGTTGTGGAGCGAACTAGTGCAAAGATGAAAACGTTTCCCAGCCTTGCTAGTGATATAAAATGCACACTTGATTGCTTGTCGTTCTTATTAACTTTAATTCAGCCGAATGATGTATTGGAAACATTTATTAGTTTTTGTTTGAGATATTTAATTATACTTGACTTATACAGTAAAGCGAACGTAGAAATGGGGTAAATGATTCTTTCTCGTGTCAACATAGAACTTGACGTCATTCAACAGATTGGCTTTTTCTTACATGATATATAAACCCTGTTTTTATTGCATTCTTCTATTGGCGCTCGCTCGATCGTTTGATTGATATGTGTTTTAAAATTATCTACGGAGATAAATGCGCATACATCATTCCTATACAAAACGAAGCAGGAACATCAATGGTGCATTGACACCTAAACAGAGCTAAATGGGATAATTCAGTCTGTTTCGGATTCGTACTAATAGACGAATTTTGGATGAAAAGTAGTAAATACTGAACACGCAATGCATGTGCTTTTATGTCATTTTTGAGAATTTTTCGCCAGTTTTCGTATCTAACAGCCGTGTTTTCGAGATTCAGCTTTGTTGGGATCTCAAAATGGAGTGGGCTACTTCTCTAATTCGTTGGTATGAAAATGTAGGTTGCTATGTGTGGAACACGTTTTCAAAACGTTATCTTCAATAAAAAAAAGTTTGGTTGGTTTGACACCACTAAATTTTCCCCTAACCCCCAAAAATATAATATTGTGTGCGTTTTTAAAAGAGATATTATTAATATGCATAAACAAACTTGACTTTGTAGCATACAGCTATCATCAGCTTTGATTTTAGTGGAATTTGTGGCATGTTTAAGCTTGTGTACTCGACTAAAAATAGATAATAAGCCACAGTTTGGTGGAAATTTAATAGGGAAACATATTTTGGTGTGCACATCTGAACATGTTATATAGAAAGTCCTGTTGGTCACTTTATTGACGTGTATTACTTATTTTGATAATTGTCATATTTGTCAAGTGTATTGCCAATAAATGTCATTTCATGTGACAATTCAAATAGTGTAAAACAAAAGAAAAAAATATTTTTTGCATAGTACATTTCACGTGGCTCCAGCGTAAATGGAGTTTCTACGATAGAATTTGCAGCAACTCTCAAGTTCAGGGTGAGAAGGTTCTAGGCCCATTTTCCATATTTTATCTCGATGTACATGGAAGATGAGCCTGGCATGTTCATGCCTGTTAGGCGCCATATAACCTTTTCATGTGTTGGTGCGCCTTAAAACCTCAATTCAATTCAATTCAACTTTTCCTGTGCTTCTTTAAATGTCCATATCTCGGTCAATACTTATTCGATTTGCAAAAATTAGGCATTTATGAGGATGATATAAAGCCGAGAATATGAAAACCTTAAAAATGATGAACTTGTTGTGGTTTTCGTTATTTTAAGAAGCGTGTCATTTTTTGTATAGGATAGAGGCTATGAAGAGACATCTTCATCATTTAGAAACCGAAAGGGAGAGAGCATAGCCTCTTTCTGCCTTGATGTTTACCACATGTTTATCGATAGTCTTTATACATGCCATGCTGTTAACAATGAAGACCAATGGTAGTAAAATCTTCATGAATAATTGGTACAAGTATTAGAAAATATGTTGGAAAAGTTACCACTAAAGTCTGTTAGTTTACCCTACATTTCCAATCAATCATTTACCTCAGATTTTCAAATACTTGCACCAAATATTAATGCAGATTTATTACCAACACTCTTCACGATTAGGATTGCGACCTTAATGGAGAATATCGATACACCGGCGGTAAATACTAAGCCGGATAGAGTCTATGGAGATAATCTTCACCAATAAGAAACTGCGGCAGATCGTTACGTTTCCTACTTTCGGTTTCTTAATGATGTAGATATCTCTTCATAGCCTCTATCCTATACGAAGTGCAAACCAAATCTGCACAATTGAGACACTTGCAAGTCCTAAACTTAAATAATATGTGTGCTTAACAGACCAATCATTAACCCATTAGTAGGTAGGGATTATTTTAGCATCCTAGCTATTACTTGGATGGGCAATCGATTGAGTAGCGGCCAGCCATCATTTAAACAAGATCAAACATGGATGGTGTATATTCAAGTAAAGTTTTCAACTAAACGCATATTTTTGGCATCAGAATGAATACTTATCCGGCAGAAATTTTGTCCTTTATATGTGAAAGGTTTGGTCCGTGTTGTTTTGTTTTTACGTGAAAGAAATTGGTCCATGGAATAGTCCATGTGGCTCAGTGGATATCGCGGTGGACTTGAAATCCGGAGGACCCGAGTTCAAGCCTCACCGGGGCCATTCAGTTTCATCGGTGTATTCTTTGGCAGACACTTTTCCTTAGCCTCTTCCGTCGGCATCAATATATCGCGTGTATACAAACCGTAGCGAATGTTGGTTTTGTGCTTATATTGCATTTTACCGTGTATAGGCATTTACTACCTCGTATGTAGCAACGCTAAATGTAAAAACGTCGCTAAATGTAAAAGCTTTTGTCGCTAAACGTAAAAGTGTAGCTAAATGTAAATGCAAACGTCTTTAAATGTAAAAACATGAGCGTCGCGAAATTTAATAAAAAAGGAACTAAATGTAAAAATATTTTCTTGTTGCTAAGTGTAAGGAAAAACACGGTGTACGATGAAACGAATATGTTGTATGTACCCGATGATTCGCATAGGATAGACACTATTCGGGCTGAACAGATTCGTGATTGCATTATTGATGTAGTGGCGTCTCAATAGGACAATTATTGTGTGGTTAAATGGGTTTTGTGTTGTTTACTGTTATAATTGAATCCCTGGGCTTTATATATTTCCCAGTGATAACAATATTTTATTCCCCCATAAATATATAATGCATGAGATTGAGAATATAATTACAAACAATTGGTATATACGCATTGTGTAGGAATATGGCGCAATTCATTCATTCATTCATTCATTCAGTCATTGACTGGTATACGTTCGCCATTGACATTCACTAGTCATATGACTAACTTGAGATACACAACAATGTGATATATATGGCGTGACTTGGTTAGAGTGTGTAACAAGTGTACAAAATATAAATAGTAGTAGTAGTAGCAGCAGTGGCAGTAATATTAGTAGTAGCAACAGCAACGGTATTAGTAGTAGTAGGTAGTAGTATAGTAGTAGAAGTACTAGTAGTAGCAATAACAGTAGCAGTAGTAGCTGTGGTTACCATAGCACAAATGGCCTTTTTTTGCCATATATACCAACGCTAAGCATATAAACGTCGCTAAATGTAAAAACCTCGCTAAATGTAAAAGCTTTCGTCGCTAAACGTAAAAAGAGTGGATTGAGATCTCAAAATATGTACAAGGTTGTAAAACACACAAAATGACATGTTATACTATACTATCAAAATATGGTTGTACAGTTTTGGTTTCTTATGTTTTTATTGAAAGCATATGTCACGTTTTTTTCTTTTTACACTTAGCAACAAAAACAAGTTTTTTACATTTAGCTCATTTTTTATTACATTTAGCGACGCTCACGTTTTTACATTTAAAGACGTTTGCATAAATTTACATTTATCCATCCTTTTTACGTTTAGCGATAAAAGTTTTTACATTTAGCGACGTTTTTACATTAAGCGACGCTTTTATATTTAACCTTGCTACACTCGTATTATCAGGTCATGCCGATATGCTGATTGTTTGATAAAAGTTTGAGTATATGCATCTACTACCTCGTATAATCAGTTCATGAATATATGCTGATTGTTTGATATTAGGTTGCGTATAGGCATCTACTAACTCGTCATTATCAGGTCAGGCCGATATGCTGATTGTTTGATATTAGTTTGCGTGTAGGCATCTACTACCTCGAATTATCAGGTCATGCCGATATGCTTATTGTTTGATATTCAGTTTGCGTGTAGGCATCTACTACTTCGTATTATCAGGTCAGGCCGATATGCTGATTGTTTGATATTCAGTTTGCGTGTAGGCATCTACTACCTCGTATTATCAGGTCATGCCGATATGCTGATTGTTTGATATTCAGTTTGCGTGTAGGCATCTACTACCTCGTATTATCAGGTCATGCCGATATGATGATTGTTTGATATTAGTTTGGTTAAAGGCATCTTCAACTACTTATCAATTTAAACATTATATTATTCAGGTCACGCCGATATGTTGATTTTATAGGCATTTTGATATTATAATACATCTAAACCGTGAACACACTCAATAAACCGAGTCTGCTTCTTTTATCTCTTGTTTGTGTTTGTTGCTTCCAAGGGATCCCCGTTTCAGTATTTATTCTATTTCTCAGGTCATGCCAAGATGTTGATTTCATACCTAACGTGGCTACTGACATAAAAGCAAGCAATGAAGTCAAAGACGTCGTCGATGGTCTAAACACAATCAAAATTGGTCTCCGCAATGCAAGCAAAAACAAACAAGAAGATTTAAAAAGAATCGGACGAGAAATGAACAAATCGCTGACCGACATCGATCAGCTTAGAGAGACAACAGTAAGTCACTTAGACGAGATGGTAAAAAAGGCTAAAGCTGAAGTACAAGCCCAGTATGCAGAGTTATCAAAAGCGATCAACACCAGTATTCAACAGCTGGGAGATATGATTACGACACTTGACGACAACGTTAAACACGTGGAATCTTCCAAACGAGACAGCGAGGCTCATGTATTTATGTATGTTAAGCAGGGGAAAAGCAACGCAGTTGATGGCAGTAAACTATTAAGCGAGATGGCAACGGAGACAGAAAAGCTCAACTATTCTATCAACAGTGACATCACAGATTACGTCATGAATCTGAAGTCTATTGGAGGTATCCAAGGCGAAGATATCAGACAAATTAGTTCTGCTTTCTTTCATAAGCTGTACAATGTCAAGGTCAGTGGTGATAAAAAAAACATGTGATATACAAGGGATAGGCCGGATGGATGATGGATCTGTTGTCATATCCGACAGCGACAACAACAAACTGAAACTACTGAACTCCACATTCCAAGTTGTGGACAGCTGTACCGTGCCGTGTGAGCCATGGGGCGTGTGTAGTACCGGTGCAACAGAAGTAGCAGTAGCACTGAGAGACGACAAGAAGATACAATTTGTATCCACTTGTGGTAGACTGTCTCTCACGAGATCCTTCCAGGTGGGTGTGTTATGTAATTATGTTGCCGTCAGCAAGGGTGAGTTGTTTGTTACCTGCCATGCCCCGTCGCATGTACGTATATATAGCCTTACAGGAAAACACCTGCGTTCCATCCAGAACGACACATCAGGACAACCTATGTTTTCTGATGTATACTGTATTGCAGTTAGTAATGACGGAACCAACATCCATGTCGCCGACGGGAATAAAGGAGTGATCACCGTGGACAGACAAGGACACCGACAATCGTCCTTCACCGACCCGTCACTGATGTCGGCCTTTGGAGTATGTGTACTGGAGAACAACAACATGCTCGTGTGTGGCTGGGGGTCTCACAATGTCATCCAGATAGGCAGCGACGGGAGAATGATAGGTAGCATACTATCTAAGGCAGACGGGATAAAGAAGCCACAGTCACTGTGTTACGACAAGGTCAACTCTCGGCTGATTGTTACCATGGAGAGAACCGATCCTATCAAGGTGTTTGATTTAATCAGAAAGTAAAGCTGCATGAGACAGACGATATATCGATAGATCATAATATTATAAAAATGAAGTGAAAAGCCATTTATTTGTTTTAATGTTTTTCAAAAGATCACTTTAAAAAAGATGTCTGTGAACAAAGTTATATACCGTCGTAAGTTAAAGTGTTTATTATTCAAACCTAGAATTCACCCTCAAGATGTCGGTTTATAAAACATCTACATGTACATGTATATACGTTCTATTGTATCCATCACTTGTCACACAGTTATGAATAAATATTCCAATGACATTTCTGTTTTCTTCTATATTTATGTTAAATATATGTTGAATAATAATTATAGAGCTACACATTTTCACACAAAAAAGAACAACACTGTAGTGTGTACATAGGCTTAGACCTACTCGTGCACTCGGGCACTGTTTAGTGATCACATAAGGGACTCTCGGATGCATACATGTATCCGAAGCTTTTTCACTCAAGAATAAATATCCTCCCGAATGAATGGGGTCCGTAAGACAAACACACAGAACATGTGAACATTGGGGAGGCCTTTATACCCGGATTATTATGGGCGGATCTAGGCCGTATTAGGGGGGGGGGAAACTTGGCAAACAAAATATATTCTTTGCCCATTGTAACTGTTTTGTTGCTACAGTACTCTAAATTGTATGGTTCGCTCCTTCACTGGATCCGCGCTTGATTCTAGAGAGCTGAAATACCCACCCCACCCCACCCCCAACAAACCCACCCCTGTCCGTTTATAAACTTCACATATACAACAAAACATTTTGTTAAAATAATGCTATCTGATCATTTCTGAAGTGGTTAATACTGCTTGATCCACATCATCTGCCGCAATGAACACTGTAATCAAATATGTTTAAAGTAAATAAAGCATATTTTATTAAAAAAATAATAAAAGCCAATTAAAGCTATTTCTTGCTCACAATTTATTGGTACAAAAACAGGCTTCACTACCGCGGCATGGCTAACACACTGCCTTGGCGTAGTAACGGGCTGCATTGACTTAGTTGTCCATTCCCACCTCAGAAGGTTTGTTCTGACGGAGGTAACACATTCACAATCTCTCTAAACGAGCAAGACAATTTTCTGGGTGTGGGGGTGGTGAAGGGGAGTCTCGCCTTTTCATACACATAAGACAGTATTACATGATAATAAAGTGGACACATTAATAAATATTTAGGGATTGATGTAGGCGAAGAATACGTCGGAACTTAACTTTGGTAAAATAGAGCCTGCAATAGTTTGATACGCTTAATGAGAACAAGGTTAACTATGTGTTGTCTATTACCGTCAATTATGGTCTGTTATTATGTTGTCTGTGTGACGTCCATGCTGGTCTGTTATTCTGTTGTTTATAAGCTGTCCATTTTGGTTCTGTTGTCTATAACCGTCCATGCTGGTCTGTTATTATGTTGTCTGTGTGACGTCCATGCCGGTCTGTTATTCTGTTGTCTGTGTGACGTCCATGCAGGTCTGTTTTTCTGTTGTCTGTGTGACGTCAATGCTGGTCTATTATTCTGTTGCCTATAAAATGGCAATGCCGGTCTGTTATTCTGTTGTCTGTGTGACGTCCATGCTGATCTGTTATTCGGTTGTCTATAAGCTTGCAAGTTTTAAATGTAACGAGAAAGGAAGCAAACCCAGCAACATAAAATATAATTAACAAATTTATTTACATAAAATATTCACTTACAGAATATACAAATCCAGTTGTTCATTAATATCCAATTTTGGAATTAAGTCCATATAAAATTATCCAATGTTTCTTTAATCACATTAATCTCATTAGCAAGTGTCTCTTTAATCCAAAACAGTAAGTGTCTCTTTAATCCAAAACAGTAAGTGTCTCTTTAATCCGCATGTTAATTGTCCTTTTAGTCTAAATTTTAATTTTCAATATTTCCGGTTTAGTACAAATATCCAGTTTCACTGTTATTATGAATGAGCACAATAATAAGTAAATCCTCTCACAAATATATTTTATATTTTAAAAAACAACAACATCCAATTCAAATATTTTTTTTACTGAACAGAACTCAACTGCTGAGCAATGCAATAATGTAATAATATTTCAATGTCAACCCATATGTCAAAACATATATTACAACATGACATCTTTTAACATATTTTTTAAATCAATAAGTGTTAACACATATATTAAATTACACTTGTTTAAATATACACAAGTATCTTAAACACGAGATTGGCAATCTGCAATTACATTATCTTTCCCTCATCCCATCCTTAGGCAAGGGCCAACACGGTACATGATTCGTCAAATGCTGGATTGGTTGAATATGGACTTTTGAAATCTGCTGATTGGGTTGTCTTACCATTTGACATGTATGACAAGACCTACAGTATTTTGAAACATCCTTTTTGATTTTTGGCCAATAAAAATGACACAAAATCTTGTGATATGTCTTACTGACACATAAGTGACCAGACAAGGGAGTTTCATGGGCTAAACTGAGAAGTTCCTGCAGATATGAAAAGGAAACACAATTTAATAATTGACAGTTCAATTCATCATCAGCGGGGCATCAGGTGTTCGTCATTTTCTCATCAGGATCCCGTGTTTAGTAAAATGACAAACTGGCACTTGTGAAGCTTCTTTTCAACTAACGGCCATATTAAATAAACTAGAAATCTCAGGATCCCTATGGTGTTCACTTATAAGTTTGGATCTCGATAGTTTGTCATGATCTTTGTTAATCAAACTAATAGAAGGAAAATGATCTGGTAAGTGAATGTTATTTTTTCACTGTAGTCCGTCTGAGATTCAGATGGGCTAATATCAAGAGATTTGTTAACCTCTGTATTATAAGACTGACCAATAAAATTATCAGCCAAGTTAATGTCAGAAGAAAGATCATTCGAAATGGCTAATTTTGCCATAGCTCGAGTAACTTCACAAGCCGGATACAAATCAGGTATTTCATGTTCAACGGGATCAACAAGGGATTGATCCAAAGAAGGCTTGTCAGATACAAGTGGATTTATTACGACCTTATCTCCAGCTAGGTCAATGCCTAGAAACAAATGGAAACCTTCAAATGGCAAAGAAGATCTTATTCCCACAGCCACAGGTCCATTAAGCAAATATGATGACAAACAAATATTGTGGAGAGGGACAGTCAAATTACTCCGCTCTACCCCTTGAATAAGTACATCAGTACCAGAATAAGTCTTCTCAGAAAAGTGCAATGCTTACAATGTTTCTCAAAACATTGTTAAAAAAGTATGGCCTGATTGTTTTTCTGTAAATGGTAAACAACCAATAAAAAAGCCATAAAAAAATGAAAAGGTTCATTTTAAAAGCTATGATAGGCAGTTAATGGTTTCATTTGTTATATATGCTGACTTTGAATCTCTTGATAATCCTGAAAATTCATATACAGAAGCATATCAAAAACATACTGATTGTGGCTATGGATACAAGGTTGTTTGTTGTTATGATGATAAATATTCTAAACCTGCTGTGATATACAGAGGACAAATTGTTGTTGATAAATTTATGGAAAAAATATTAGCAGAGAGAAGTATTGCGAGAAAACCACGAGAGAGCATTTCAATACAGACTTAACAATGACAGAATCAGAAGAAAAAGAAATTTAAGAAATCCAGGAAACTGTCATATTTGTAAAAAGAATTATGTAAAATGTGATAAAACTAGAGATTATTGTCATGTAACTGGAACGATTAGCGGAAGTGCTCATGAATCTTGTACTCTTAACTTTAGGTTGTATTTCATAATTTAACAGGATATGATTCTCATTTTATAATGAAGCACATTGGAAAGGTTAAAAGAGAAATAAATGTCATATCGAATAACATGGACAAATACATGGTTTTCATGCTAGGAAACAATTTGGTGTTTATTGATAGTTTCCAGTTTATGTCTCAATCACGTGAAAGTTTAGTAAAAAAAACATTCCGTCATTTAATTATACATCACAAGAGTATCATGATGAAAAGTTAGAATTAGTAAAAATAAAAGGTGTTCACCCTTATGAACACATGGATAGCTTTTAGGATAGTAGCATGACCTCTATCTTAAGTATGATGTGTTGCTGTTAGCAGATGTTTTTGAAAACTTTAGGAAGGTGATTTTTGAGTACTATAATCTAGATTCTTGTCATTACTTTAGTAGCCCTGTGTTGGATTGATTGAGATGCATAGATGTTTGTTTGTAGAAAAGGCATTACGAGGTGGTATATGTGACATTGCTGGAAGGTTTGATTGATTGATTCTTTATTTTCCTCCCAGTTGGAGAGCATACAATATAAGTTTACATATAAGCATTCAAACAATTCAATAATAATATATACATGACAATCAGTAATTTAGGGACAAATATACGCAATAACACAGAAGTACTACTACAATAGACAATGAGAGAAATTTTGACATAGAGTAAAGTATAAGAATCAGTTAATATATATACATTCATGTTGGAGTCTTTTAATATAATTAAACTGATTCCATGACTGTACTCGTATGTTCATGGAACATATTTGCTTACCCTTATAATAAATAATTTTCATATTCAATATGTACAACAGATTACAAAGTGTTAAAAAATTGTTATGTTTAAAGATAAACTAGTAATCGAGTCCATACCCAGCCTTTATGAAACGAAATAAAAGATCAGGTATGGAATCACACATAGTTTACTTCATCTTACCAGTTTAGCAAATACATTCTTGAAAAATAAACATCATAACATCACTCTCCCTTACGGAAGCGAAATATAAGGGAGAGTTAATGACATTACATTTTAATTACAAACATGGCTATTAATACATTATTTTCAATTTACCGCTTGTCCAACACTCCATATTAAATGGAAAGCGTTAATAACAACTTTTAAACAAGTCAAATTGCATTTATCGCTAAGTGGTCTCATACCATTTAGCATGACAATTATTTGGGGGGTGGTGGGAGGGGAGGGGGTGTGTGTGTTACTAAGTGCCAACCATTACCTACTGGATGGGTTGAAAAGGGGAAATGAAACTATATTGTTTGTGTGATCTTGAGTATCCTGAAAAACTACATGACTCATACAATGACTACCCTCCTGCTCCGGAGAGATTAAATATAAAAGATGAATGGTTATCAGATTATTGTAAAACTCTAATAGAAAAAAAATATTTTAGGAATTAGTCAAGTAAACAAACTTTTCAGAACACTAAACGCTAAAAAGAAATATGTCGTCCATTACAGAAACTTGAAACTATATGAAAAGTTATGATTAAAGGTAACAAAAATACATATTATACTACAGCTTGATGAATCAGAGTGGCTAAGCGTATACATTGCTAAAAGAACAGTTGGTAAGAATGCTTTTGAAAAGGATTTCTTTAAACTAATGAACAATTCAATTTTTGGTAAGACTATGGAAAATTAGAGAAAGATAGTTAATGTCAAATTAACTCATGATGAGGAGGTTCTTTTAAAATATGCAGCGAGACCTTCAGTCAGTTCTTGTTAGATGTTTAATAAAATGTGTTTGCTATACATCGTGTATAAGAAAGATTAGTCTTAAATATACCATGTTATGTTGATATGTGTATTTTGGACTGATCAAAATATCTGACGTATGGTTTCCATTACCATGAAATCAAAACAAAATATTTATACAAAGATTATTATAAGGATTAGCATTTGTTTGATAATAATGACTATGATCCAAGGAATCAATTTCATTTCGATGATATTAATAAAAAGGTTATTGGTAAAATGAAAGTTGAAACCTAAGGTATTCCAATTGTTGAATTTATTGGTCTACGGAGTAAACAATATTCGTATGTGTTAGAGAATGAGGCTAGCACAAAGAAGTGTAAGGGTATTAAAAGGTGAGTTGTTAAAAACAAAAGATAACACATGATAACTATAAGGAAAGTTAAAAGCACAACCTAAACAGTTATGCAATAAATAAAAATGTTTGTCATGATATGATGTTAAAAGATACATATACGATAATGGGCAAGATACACTAGCTTATAGGTAAATCTTAAGTAAAATTTAATAGTATGATCAAATTGAACTAATATTTAAAAAGTAATCGTAAGCAAGAGGGCCAAAATGGCCCTAAATCGTTCACCTGAGAACAGATGATGATTGAAGATGTTTCTAAGTATTTCCTTATGTAAGTCTATGTAAAAACATGCAAAATCTCTACATACAAGCTTTGTACTCAGGGACTTCAAATGAACAAACTTGATATACCAGGGGTTAGCCAGCATCAGTAATAATAAAGAACAAGAGAACAAGATGGCCTGTGGATGCTCTACAAGCTAAAATGGATCTTATATACTGTAGACACAGACGTTGTAGTACATGTTATAGCAATGATACAGTAAATACATGGGTTAGTTATAGGGAGCTAGGAATCACTTTAGGTTCTTCGTCGCACGCTGTATTGCCTATTCATTAGTTCATATAAACCAAGACGAATAGTTGCTTTTCACACTTACTAGCTGTAATGAAATATCTTCATTTGCTGAAAAGGGTAAATCTGTGCATGGAAAATCTGGAAATACTATGTTGAGGTTGCACAAGCTTTCCAATTCCAAAAGTTGTGCTTGTTGGAAAATGTATGACAAGAGGAAGTGCATGTTCGACAAGAGGAAGTGCATGTTGATGTCGCAAAGAATTGTTGACATTCAATGGTTCCACGATACAACAAATCCATGTCACCAATTGATGTAGCTCGTTTCAAGCACACCTGCCGAGTTGTTTAATAGGTTGTAATTGGTTATTGTTGGAGACATGGCCTTTAGGTCCACCTGTGAATACCTTCATCCGATGACTTCGGTTGGAAGAAGATATGTTAAAGCCAATCTCGATAACACTACCACAGGCATCAGCGTTTTCAAGGGACTTATTACATGTAGATGTCAAAGAGACAAGTTTGTTGCAAACGAAGTGTCAAAGCAGGAATGATGTATACAGTCTTTTAAAAATGGGACGTTGGGTACTGTGACTGTGATTAAGAAAAATTGTACCATTCAGATCATAGATAGTAAGATTAGATTAAATTTAATGCTAGCTCTCATATTGAAAATGTTCAAATGATCTGACCACTTATTACATTTGAGTTTGAGTATATAACAAACTTCTTTTTGATTTTGTTTTCTGTTAATATTGTTTCTTAAATTAACAAATGTAAATTAAGGTCGTAATTAAATCTAATTTCAATAAATCGGAGATGAAAACAATATTGTTTATTATCCTTTCCGATATTTTTTCTACAAGCTTTTAGAAGACTCTGCTAGCTTGATTTGTTTATAACATGCGGCGTCCCGTTAGTTTTGCTACTTCATATGCATGTTTTAAAACCAGTTTTAATAATTATGTAAATAGTTCATAGCAAATTAGGGTTACATATTGCTTATTGGGGAATATATTGCACCAATAATATATTAAAACTTGTAATAGAATAACCACAAACAATTAAAAAATTCTGCATTGTATTTAAGTATATGCAAGTTTTAAAGTCAAATTGATATTGGATTAATCAATTGGGATGCTTGATAAATAATTCAAGATTGTTGTGTATACCTTTCATAGTGTTTTAACAAGTCACTGGATGTATACTTACGAGTTATTATATACTAAACTAAAAGCCGCTAATAAAGATGAGACTGAAACTTAAACACACGTCAGAGGCTAAGGCTAAAGACAACTAAGACAAACTAGTCTCAGAGTTGGCATAGTATGTATACACGTGTAAAATCCCTAACCCCTGAAGTATAGGGGTGTATCTAGCAACTATTTATTGAAGTATAGAGATACACATAAATATATCAAGACAACATCTTTGTAAAACACATCAACATTTTGATTGCTTTCTAACAAAAAAAAAGGAAAAAAAAAAAAGACCCAAATTATATTGCATATTTTATTGTCTATAAATGTCCTGAATTTAGTGTATTTACAACAACAAGTTTTGATGAAACCAAGTAATTATGGGCTTCATTAGTTCTTTATGGAATATTTGGCGGCCATTTTGAAAATGGCGGTCATTTTTCAAAATCTGAGTGGGTCCATGGTCAAAAATGTTTATTAGAGTATTGTCTAGCTATGTATCAAGTTTGGTGCTTTTGTCACAAAATGCACAATTTTACCAATATATGTTACCAATCTGCCCCACTATTATGTCAAGGTGTTTCATCATTAAATTCCTTTCAATACCTTTTACAAGTGCAAAACACAACAACATCCTCAACCAAAATTTAAACCCACATCTCTATGCCAACAATTTAAAAGAAGATTTTTTAAGTCTTAAGTATAATACATTATATTAAACCTTTAGCTCCTGTTACTTCAGAGAAGAAGATTTTTGAAGTTTTTCCCTATATAAGTCTATGTAAAACTGTGACCACTGGGGTGGGGCCAAATTTGAGCCAAGGGTCACCATTTGAACAAACTTGGTAGAGGACCCATAAGCTGATAATAAATAAAAAATATTAACCTTTATCTCTTGTAGTTTCATAGAAACAGTTCTTGCCTATAACTCTATGTAAAACTGATCCCAATTAAAGGAAAAAAGAACCAAGGTTTCTGAGAAAGAAAAAAAACTCAAAAAAAAAGAAAGAAAATAAATTTAAAAAAATATATAAAAAAGGGCCATAACTCCGGTGTAACTGAATTGATTTGACTGGTTTTCAAACTTGTCCGAGCTTTGATTGATATTAACAATCTATCTGTGCAAGTTTGATAAAGATCAAATATTAAATGAAGGTGCTAGAGTGTTGTTCACAAGGCTTAATATGGCATTTTTCATCAAAACAAGGGTCATAACTCCGGTGAAACTAATCCAATCCGGCTGGTTTTCAAACATGTCCGAGCTTTCATTGATATAATTGAATTGAATGTTGTTTAACGGCTCATCAACACAGTATAGGTTATTTAGAGCCGCCCCAGAGAGAGGGGAAGGATACATAGGAATCCGGGAACCTGCCCTACTCTTATTATCGAATAGATTCCTATGGTTCTTTAACGTGCTCGGAGGATAGACCGATACACGGGACCGCCCGGTTTACGTCCCCATCCGACGGACGAGGCTAAGGTAAAGTGTCTTGCCTAAGAACACACCGACGGAACTCAGTGGCACCACGGAGGATTGAACCCGGGGCCTCCGGTTACAAATCCGCCGCGCTACCGAATGCGCCACGCCAGCCCCTTTCATTTATATAAAGACACTGTCAAATATCAAATATTCGTAAAGATACGATTAATAATGAAGGCCCTAGAGTGTTCACAAGGCAAAAGTTAACGGACGGACGGACGGACGGACGGACGGACGAGCCTAATTTTACCTCGTATTTTGGGAGTCGATCCGGCAGCAGGTGGTTGCATTTGGAAATGATACTGGAATAATAAAGCGAGATGAAAATTAAATTATTGATGAGAACTTCCAGATTGCCATGCGTCCCTTTTAAAAAAATGTCAATATATACACATTTATTACATTTCTATGGGTGAAATATTGGGATTTCTCAGTGAAAGAATATTCATAATCGCTAAATATTAATAACTAACTCCGAACACAAAAATAACTAACTGCGACGTTGATTTATGACGTCAATGACGTGTTGGTGACGTCGACGTCATCCACCGATAACGCTAAATAAAGCGAATAGTTCTGGTTAAATTCATACATAATCTGATTAAAAATGTAATAAATAGATTATTTAACTGCTGTGATCGATTATATGGAAATCCTTCATTAGATGGTAGACGTGTGTTGTTTTTTCACCCACTCGCTTACGCTCGTTCATGAAAAGAACCACATGTCTACCATCTCGTGATATATTTACCTATAATCGATCCCAGCAGTTAAATAATCTCTATTTAAACATTATCTATATTTTCAATACAAAATATGTTCATTTTCATCTTAGAGTATTCTCATTTATGTGTAATCATACTCCTTTTCTTTTTTTTTACTACATTAAAGGGACACATGGCACTCTTGTAGTGGTTATCGAGCATTGAAATTAGCGTCTCGATTTATTTATTTATTCTGTATCATTTTGAATTTAATCCTGCTTGCATATAATTAAATAACAGTTTGAGTTTCCGTTTTTTTCATCTTATTCTACCACATGTTTAATATGTATCATTGGTTCAATAGTCAACAGTTTATAATATGCAAAACCAATTTGCTTTAAACTAGCCTTATTCAGCTGCCGAAGGCAGCTGACCCTTATATGGATTTTATATATGTCTATGGTAAACAGACTGTGACTCATGTAAGTGGCAATAAGCATGCTTTACAACTTGAATTCCTAGAGAACTCGTCTGAAAAACTTGTGTAAACACATATTTTGCAATGTTGAAAGGTTACCATTTCACTTGCTGAAATGACGTTTTCGTAAACCAGTCTTCTGAAATGTAGCATGTAGTCATTATACCACAATAGCCTAAATACACACTATGCATCGTGTAATACCCGAGGATATACACAGCATATGCTAGTTATTGTGGTATAAATAAAATAGAGCATGAGTCTTGCACGTGTACGGACGATAATGCACTCGCTAACGCTCGTGCATTATCTCCCCGTACACGTGCAAAACTCATGCTCTATTCTATACTTATTATTAGTATATGAATATTAGCGATGAAGCATTCATTGGCCTGAGTAGCGCAGTTGACTAAGGCGACGTATTAGTGCCGGGGAAGGGAGGGTTCAAGGCTTCAAGCTTGCTTTTTTTCTTTTAAATTTTCATTATTATGGTTTTCATTATTACTAATGGTAAAGTAGCAACAGTTCCTTTACATTTTTCACTCTGATAACGCAATCTTATAATTAAACATGGTAACAGTGAACAGTTTAAATGTGTTGTAATGCACACACTAACGCACACGTATCCCTTACTGTGAACAATTGTATTTCTGACATTTCTGTTCTGATGTGTACCTCTACACGTCGTGTTACAAGGGTGAGTTGTAATCAATATGTAAGGCATGTCAATGTATTTGAACAGAAAGAAGCGAGGTCGCCCACATTGATTCAAAAGTCTTGGTGGGAAGGTAAAATGCTTGGTAAAAATCAGGAAGAATGTAAGAAAAAACGGTCGTGGCGTGTTTATGTCTCCGTGACAACATTTATTGTTTTCAATTTTGTTTTAACACCCGTGACTTGATTCATATTAGTCCTTACAAATATTTCACGGATCAGTCCACCCTAGTTTGTTTCTGTACTGTGAACGCCGAGGTAAGTACGTATGACTCGATTTTGAATGGTATAGTGCACTTGGGGTACCTCATATACCCCCGAAACTCGGAAACGGTAGTCCTTGATTGGTGCAACTCACTTATACAGTTCCCATTGACTTTAAAGGGAGGATCTCCACTGAACGGACAGAAACGCGGTATTTTAAATGATTACTTCCTGGTATTTTCTCGCAGCTGATGCGAGCCGAACTCGTCGTTTGCTGTATGTTTTCTGTAATAAAATACATGCAACTTTCATACAATGTCCATTGAAAGTCTGTCAAAATATAATTAACAAGAGGTGGGAGGTCGGGGATTTAATTGGAGGAGGTGGTCGTTGATGAGGACCAAAGAATGGTAGATTAACATTTAGTTGTGAGAGGGTGGGATGGGGTAGGGTGGGGATGGATGCACTGTGTGTGTGTGTGTGTGTGTGTGTGTGTGTGTGTGTGTGTTGGGGGTTGGGGGGAGGTTTTAACATCATCTTAATGAGGTGAGTATTTGTGCCCATTTATTTTAAAATCCTTGAAAGCATGTGAGAGTTATGGAGCGGACACAAAATGGACCTAACAATAAGAATGTAAGAAGTATTTGACTTTTATGACCTTGAAGATACAGACCCGCCGCTGTTGGGTTCTACACGTCGACTCGACGAGGTCAGTATTTGTGCCAATTGTCATAACTTTCAAATGACATCATAACTTTCAAATGACATCATCAAAATAATTTGACCAATCAGTATTCAATAAAATAAAAGACCTCCACATTCTGGTAGGGGGTAAACTCGGTGTTTGTCGTTGGTGCTCAACTGAATTTAGCCCTTTATAAAACTAGTTTGTAGTGATAATTATATTAAAAGCTTTATTTTGTATGTACACCTATATATCTTCTTTTGGTGTTGTCTGATTTTAAAACACCAATATGGATACATCTAATTTAAATCATGGTCTAATATTTTCATTTTTCATATAGAGATTGAGGATAAAGTCCGAGTAAACCCCTTTATTTTCACCTACTGAATATCACAACCTACCTACCGGAAGTTGACCAGATGTGAAAGTTATGAATATCAAAAACCCTCCTTGCACGTGGAGCGGACACGAATACAATATTATGGCATCTCAGTGTTTATGTTTTTAAAGGGAGCATTCATTCATGAGACAAGTTCTTTCTTAGAAGATACATGACCCCCATTTTTCTGTGGATTTTTTGGCAGCATATGTGTCATTTGTGATGAGAATGTAAGTTATTCATTTTTAATTTGGGTCTAGATATAAACGACAACATGGCATTTAAATATTAATTCACACACAACTCAATGCAACAATCAATGGGCGTGTTACACATATAAGGCGGGATCTGTGAATTGTCATTTTCTCTCAGATTCTTACTTAACTGGCATTCTTCCTTTTGGAATGATTATTTATCTTCAAAAAACACTTTACACTCTTTTAAAACCAGCTTTATTTATTTTTTTTGTTAATTTTCGCCGCGGAAAGCCGTAATTTGGAGTTTCAGATGTTTTAAGTTTTTAAATGATGGCCTGGAGAAACATTTTCCACTAATACTAGGCTTGTTTGGTATTAACATGTAGATATGTGTATTTGTCATCATAATTTAGCACTACTATTTTTAAAATCCTGTTTTTATAGGTATGACACCACAAAATCCTACCCCTTACCCCCAAAATTGGGTTTACTGAGATAATGTCAGAGAGAACTGTAGGCAAAGTTTGCTGCCTAATCATTAAAACTTGGCTTTTAAGCACAAAGCTAGTACCAGACTTGCATTTAGGTGTATTTAGGATGCCTATATATTAATGTAGTGTTACCAAATTAAGGTATGATGCCGCCAAAAGTGAAAAATTGCCTTGAAAATTGGATTCTGGCATGAAAATCAGCACATTTTGCATTCAAAGAGCAGTTTTGGTAGCTAAACCTCTTGATTTATTCATGTTTATTGACTATATGAAGCATTTAATCCATTATAACAAGTATAGGTATGCCCAATGTTATTTATAAAAGAGTAACTGTTTTAGGTTAAGGTTAAAACTGAAAAAGTATGCTGATTTTTGTCGCTGTCGACCGCTCTGTTCTTTTTTGAAATGCTTATGTCTTGATCGATTCTTAGTCGATTCGCGAAAGCTTTTCTTTCTTTAATGCGTTATAGTCTAGAGGGCGTGAGCGGTAGCCAGCACATTTCACTACCGCTCATGAACAGTCTCAATCAAACCGAGACTGCAATATTTCGTATGTGTCGTGCTCGGCCGTTTCCAAAGGTCCATTATCATACTTTTTTTGTCAGAATAGCTGCTTTGAAAATTCACTCATAGTTAAGTATTCTTATAAGGCGGGATCTGAATTGTCATTTTCTCTCAGATATATGGCATAAAACATGAAGCCGGTCACATTTGCTTTAAGTCAGTTTCGGACGACTTAAAAATGCACAGAACTGCCACGACATATCAATCGCTAAACTTGAATATCTTCTATACTTGTTAAAGAAAATGTTTGAAACTTTTAAGTTTTTGTGTTATATGATTGCTTTATCTTATCAGTGTATCAAATTTACTGTTTATGTAATATTACCTAATTCAAGTGTCAAAATGCATGCCCTTATATGGCAATTTATTGGTTTCTTGATTAAATGCTTTATTATTCGAACAGTACATCATCTTTGACTTATCATTTCTGCTTCCAAAGAAACTTCATTGTTGGTAGATAAGCTTACTTGTAATTGTAGTGGATGGCTAAGCTGGATTGATGAAATCCTAAACCTTCCTAACCTAATATGGTTAGATTTTTACGCCAAAACGTAACGTCATTTTCATGATGTCATCATTTATTATGTTATTCAGGGAGTAAATGGAGTTTGTCTTTCAAGGGGCATAACTTGAAAAAAGATTATTACAGAACAGAGCTAGCTAGGAAGCAAGTTTACTATTTATAAAAAGGAGTGTACTTGGAATAGTGAAACATAAAATATCACGCTTTAAGAAGGGAGTCGACCAAAATAGATTTCAACCACTTTCAGGCAGGTCAGGTGGTCTGATGACAAGCGGACAGTGACCATTAAGAGACTGAATAAAGACGTGTATGATAGTCTCCTAATTCAGGATAAAAAATCAAATGTGCTACTGTGTGGAGCTGTACACAAGAAGATTCCAGCAACAATGACCTTGAGACCAAGCAAGGCTGCCAAAACGCCTATAGAGCAAGCACTAATGGATAGTGCTAAAGCTGAAAGTGATACAAATGAACTGCGTACATACCGTATCTTTCACCTTGGTTAGACTGCTGACATGTTCTTTGAAACATACTCTGATCACAGATCCTGGGATGGCACCTGTCAAGGGAAATTAAACTTTGACTTGAAATTTGATAAACAGATGGGGTTAGGGTGGTGCGAGAGACTGAAATGTCTTAAATGTCTTAAATGTGGGTTCGTTGTGCAAGACAGCAAGTCCGAGAAAACAACGTCGCGTGTGGGTTTGAAAAAGACGCCTCAATTCCTGGTGAACAACAACAACAACAACAACCACCACAGCCACAACCACAACCACAACACAACACAACACAACACAACACAACACAACACAACACAACACAACCCCACACAACACAACACAACCCCACACAACACAACCGCACACAACACAACCGCACACAACACAACCGCACACCATACCACACCACACCACACCACACAACACAATCCCACACAACACAACCCCACACAACACAACAAAACCCCAAACAACACAACAAAACCCCACACAACACAACAAAACCCCAAACAACACAACAAAACCCCACACAACACAACCCCACACAACACAACGCCACACAACACAACACAACCCCACCCACACAACACAACCAAAAAACAGCACAACACACCACACCACACCAACAAGAAAGAACAACAACAACAACAACAACAACAACCAAAACCACAGCACTCACAACCACACCACAACACAACCCCACACAACCCTACACAGCACAACCCACACAACACAACAACACCCCACACAACACAACACAACCCCCACACACAACACAACCCCACACAACACAACACAACACAACCCCCACACAACACAACACAACCCAACCCAACACACCACACCACACCACACCACACCACACCACACCACACCACACCACATCAACAAGAAAGAAGAAGAAGAAGAACAACAACAACAACAACAACCACCACAACCACAACAACCACAACAACCACAACAACCACAACACAACCCCACACAGCCCCACACAACACAACCCACACAACACAACACAACCCTACACAACACAACACAACCCCACACAACACAACACAACCCCACATAACACAACCCCACACAACCCCACACAACACAACACAACACAACCCCACACAACACAACCCAACCCCACACAACCCAACCCACACAACACAATAAAACCCCACACAACACAACCCCACACAACCCCACACAACACAACCCCACACAACACAACACAACACAACACAACACAACACAACCCCACACAACACAACACAACCCCACACAACACAACACAACCACACACAACACAACCCAACCCCACCCACCACACCACACCACACCACACAACACAACCCAACACACCACACCACACCACACCACACCACATCAACAAGAAAGAACAACAACAACAACAACAACAACCACAACCACAACAACCACAACAACCACAACAACCACAACAACACCACAACACAACCCCACACAACCCCACACAGCCCCACACAACACAACCCACACAACACAACAAAACCCCACACAACACAACACAACACAACCCAACCCCACACAACACAACCCCACACAACACAACACAACACAACCCCACACAACCCCACACAACACAACCCCACACAACACAACACAACACAACACAACACAACACAACACAACACAACACAACACAACACAACACAACACAACACAACACAACACAACACAACACAAATGTTACAAACTTATAAAACAGCCAGATTTATCAACAAAGTGAACAAATTTAAAGAGACACTGTCCGTAAGTAAGCATATATTGAGCATAACCAAATAACTGTCTGACTTTTATTCATTGAAATGTATACATGAAAACATGAGGATAGACCCTAAGAAGTATGTAGGAATACATTCGTGAGTTTGAAAAAAAAAAGTTTTAATTATTAAATGTAAATAAAGTGGGACCCACAATATTTACCTTTTATGCGTTCACGTGACTTCCATAGCGCACTAGGTTTTCACCATAGTATGTATTGCGTAATATGTATAACCCGCTTAGCTCAGTCAGTCGGGAGCGAGTTCCGACAACTTTACGCTCACGCACACTTATTTTTACTGCGAGTTCAAACCCACGAAGTGGATTTGCTTTTTTTTGTACCGCAATTGAATTCCGTTAAACAATCTTGCTTTTAATTAGTAAATATTGAATAATGCTTAGTGTATAATGTTTGCGAACATAATTATTGGGTGTTTTATAAGCTAAAAGTTACGGACAGTGTCCCTTTAAAGTATACGATGACCAACGACAACATAAAACATACTCAACTGACCTTCTCGACAAGTAAACAATGACCACACATTTTGCTATATGAAAAGTGGGTGGGGTAACAATTTGACATGAAACACTACAATAGGATAATATATACAATCTACTCACATTAAGCATGCAATCAGGATACTCTTTATGTCCTAAACACAGTATTGGTATCATGTTCAGGCATCTTTGTCTTTCCATGTTGACGCTATGAGGCTCCAAGCTGAGATGGTCAAATCGCAAACATAAACTGTTGTGGCAGAGATGAGACACGTCCATTCCCCTAGGAATACTAGGAACACACATCACACACATATACATCACTCTGTGAGCTAACATGTTCATCTGAGTATGTCTCCCAGCCAAAACAATTGACTGTCTCCCATATTCTGACACTTTCTGACCACAGATTCGTCTATGAAGTCCCAAATGACGGTTATAAAGCATGCACGGGTCCGACTAGAAGCAAAGTAGTCTATTTTACACTGCAAAAGCATCAAATACTTATCAAAATCCATGTTATGCCTTAGAAATACACTGTTTCACTCTAAAATCAAGATTTCACTTTAAAAAATCCACTCTAGAAACAACAGGCGCTGTCTGTCAAGCTTTTCCCTGATCCAGATGAGGGTTGTTTAAGTCTCACTAGTGAATTAATCAACACTATATAATATATGTAAAAATGGTCACTTGTGGACCACTGCGAACATACTTTAAAATGTCCATTGGTCTTTAAATCTCCCCTCAATCTGCAAACCTTCCTCTGAAGCTCAGAATATCCACAAAAAATCAAAAGTTGACCAGATTTTTTTTTTTAAATTCCAGTCTTTTTTAGTACCCCTCAAAACTAGCTCCATTTCACTGATAATTCAACTGTATTCCTACTCATTTTCAAATTATCATATCTTCCTCGAAAATAACCCAGTGGCATCCAAACTTGGCAGAAGTCATGAACATGTTCCAATCTTGTCACCTGAAGGCAGAAATAAGAGAATGATTGCACATTTCCAAGTTCAGAGCAAACCGATTAACACAGCCCTAGTTTTTTACGGTGTAAGAATCTTCCTACCGTCATGTCCAAGGGAGGTAATTCTGTAGTGAGAGTCATGTCCAAGGGAGGTAATTCTGTAGTGAGACCTTTAACTGCCCAGCTAGCAAAGCATATGGGACCCATATGGGTCCAATGTTGTTTTCCATACGGGCCCAATATAGGCTGCCCACATGGGCCCCATACCAAAAGTGCAACCGGGATTAACCTGGGTCCCATGTGGGCAGCCCATGTGGGTCAAAGCAGCTAGCAAAGCATATGGGACCCATATAGGGCCAATATAAGTAATCCCGCATGGGCGTGCCCAGATATAGCCCATATGGGTCCCATTTACCCTTGCTTTCTGAATGTGGGACCCATATAGGACCCATATGTGTAATCCCACATGGGCTTGCTGAATGTGGGACCCATATAGGACCCATATGGGTAATCCCACATGGGCGTGCCCGGATATAGCCCATATGGGTCCCATTTACCCTTGCTTGCTGGGTTCTTACTGAACTGGTATTTTTTCCTTTTGGAATGATTATTTATCTTCAAAAAAACACTTTACACTCTTTTAAAACCGGTTTTGAATTTATTTATTTTTTTGCTATTTTTCGCTGCGGAAAGCCGTAATTTGGAGTTTCTCAGATTTGTTAAGTCTTTAAATGAAGGCCTGGAGAAACATTTTCCACTAAAACTAGGCTTGTTTGGTGTCAACATGTAGATATGTGTATTTGTCATCATAATTTAGCACTACTATTTTGAAAGTCCTGCTTTTATAGGTATGACACCACAAAATCCTACCTCTTACCCCCTAGAATTGGGTTTACTGAGATAATGTCAGAGAGAACTGTAGGCAAAGTATGCTGCCCAATCATTAAAACTTGACTTTTAAGCACAAAGCTAGTACCAGACTTGCATTTAGGAGTATTTAGGATGCCTATATATTCATGTAGTGTTACCAAATTAAGGTATGATGCCGCCAAAAGTGAAAATGCCTTGAAAATTTTATTCTGGCATGAAAATCAGCACATTTTGCATTCAAAGAGCAGTTTTGGTAGCTAAACCTCTTGATTTATTCATGTGTATTGACTATATGAAGCATTTAATACATTATATCAAGTATAGGTATGCCCAATGTCATTTTATAAAACAGTTAAGGTAGGTTAAAACTGAAAAAGTATGCTGAATTTTGTCGCTGTCGACCGCTCTGTTCCTTTTTGAAATGCGTATATCTTGATTGATTCTTAGTCGATTCGCGAAAACTTTTCATTCTTTAATGCATTATAGTCTAGGCTTTGTCAGAATAGCTGCTTTGAAAATTCACTCATAATTAAGTATTCTTATAGGTGTAGCATACCTATTGCAACACAGGAAGTGTCGGCCTGGGGTAGTCGCATAATGGCGTCAATAAATAGTTCTCATTTCTTTTTGTAAAAAAAGGCATTTTCACTAATTTAAAGTGCTATTTTTGGTTTATATCACATTGTTGATCTATTTGTTACATTTTTCGAGCATTGTCATGTTAAAATTGTGAGTTTTTAATTTATTTTGCTTATATGGAAATGAGTGTATGAATACAATATTATGGCATCTCAGTGTTTATGTTTTTTAAGGGAGCATTAATTCATGAGACAAGTTGTTTCTCAGAAGATACATGACCCCCATTTCTCTGTGGATTTTTTTTGGCAGCATATGTGTCATTTGTGATGAGAACGTAAGTTATTAATTTTTGGGTCTAGATATGAATGACAACATGGCATTTAAATTTTAATTCACACCTGACACAACTCAATGCAACAATCAATGGACGTGTTACACCTATAAGAGGTGAGGTATTGCCCTTTATGACATTGGCCTTGACCTTGAAGATACAGATCCGAGTTTTGGGTTCTGCACGTTGTCTTGATGAGGTAGTTGTGCTAATTTATTTGAAAATCCGTGCATGCATGTGAGAGTTAAGCAGCAGACACGAAATGGACCTTAGTATATGCATATAGTAGTGTATGACATGTATGACCATGCTCTTGAAGATGCAGACAAGGGTTTAGGTTCTGCACGTCGCCTTGATGAATTGAGTATTTGTGCAAATTTATTTCAAAATCCCTCCATGCCTTACGAAGCGGACACGAACATTGTAACAGACGGTCGTATCGAAAACGCCAATCTGTATCCCTCCATGTTTGTGAGAGTTATGGAGCTGACACGAACATTGTAACAGACGGTCGTATCGACAACGCCAATCTATATCCCTCCATGCTTGTGAGAGTTACGGAGCGGACACGAACATTGTAACAGACGGTCGTATCGACAACGCCAATCCATATCCCTCCATGCTTGTGAGAGTTACGGAGCGGACACGAACATTGTAACAGACGGTCGTATCGACAACGCCAATCTATATCCCTCAATGCTTGTGAGAAATACGGAGCGGACACGAACATTGTAACAGACGGTCGTATCGACAACGCCAATCTATATCCCTCCATGCTTGTAAGAGTTACGGAGCGGACACGAACATTGTAACAGACGGTCGTACTGACAAACCAACCTATATCCCTCCATGCTTGTGAGAGTTATGGAGCGGACACGAACATTGTAACAGACGGTCGTATCGACAACGCCAATCTATATCCCTTCATGCTTGTGAGAGTTATGGAGCGGACACGAACATTGTAACAGACGGTCGTACTGACAAGCCAATCTATATCCCTCCATGCTTGTGAGAGTTATGGAGCGGACACGAAAATTGTAACAGACGGTCGTATCGACAACGCCAATCTATATCCCTCCATGCTTGTGAGAGTTATGGAGCGGACACGAACATTGTAACAGACGGTCGTACTGACAAGCCAATCTATATCCCTCCATGCTTGTGAGAGTTATGGAGCGGACACGAAAATTGTAACAGACGGTCGTACTGACAAGCCAATCTATATCCCTCCATGCTTGTGAGAGTTATGGAGCGGACACGAACATTGTAACAGACGGTCGTATCGACAACGCCAATCTATATCCCTCAATGCTTGTGAGAAATACGGAGCGGACACGAACATTGTAACAGACGGTCGTATCGACAACGCCAATCTATATCCCTCCATGCTTGTAAGAGTTACGGAGCGGACACGAACATTGTAACAGACGGTCGTACTGACAAACCAATCTATATCCCTCCATGCTTGTGAGAGTTATGGAGCGGACACGAAAATTGTAACAGACGGTCGTACTGACAAACCAATCTATATCCATTCCATGTCTGTGAGAGTTATGGAGCGGACACGAACATTGTAACAGACGGTCGTACTGACAACGCCAATCTATATCCCTCCATGCTTGTGAGAGTTATGGAGCGGACACGAACATTGTAACAGACGGTCGTACTAACAACGCCAATCTATATCCCTCCATGTCTGTGAGAGTTATGGAGCGGACACGAACATTGTAACAGACGGTCGTACTGACAAACCAATCTATATCCATTCCATGTCTGTGAGAGTTATGGAACGGACACGAACATTGTAACAGACGGTCGTACTAACAACGCCAATCTATATCCCTCCATGCTTGTGAGAGTTATGGAGCGGACACGAACATTGTAACAGATGGTCGTACTGACAACGCCAATCTATATCCCTCCATGCTTGTGAGAGTTATGGAGCGGACACGAACATTGTAACAGACGGGCGTATCGACAACGCCAATCTATATCCCTCCATGCTTGTGAGAGTTATGGAGTGGACACGAACATTGTAACAGACGGTCGTACTGACAACGCCAATCTATATCCCTCCATGCTTGTGAGAGTTATGGAGCGGACACGAACATTGTAACAGACGGTCGTACTGACAACGCCAATCTATATCCTTCCATGCTTGTGAGAGTTATGGAGCGGACACGAACATTGTAACAGACGGGCGTATCGACAACGCCAATCTATATCCCTCCATGCTTGTGAGAGTTATGGAGTGGACACGAACATTGTAACAGACGGTCGTACTGACAACGCCAATCTATCTCCATGCTTGTGAGAGTTATGGAGCGGACACGAACATTGTAACAGATGGTCGTACTGACAACGCCAATCTATATCCCTCCATGCTTGTGAGAGTTATGGAGCGGACACGAACATTGTAACAGACAGTCGTACTGACAACGCCAATCTATATCCCTCCATGCTTGTGAGAGTTATGGAGTGGACACGAACATTGTAACAGACGGTCGTACTGACAACGCCAATCTATATCCTTCCATGCTTGTGAGAGTTATGGAGCGGACACGAACATTGTAACAGACGGGCGTATCGACAACGCCAATCTATATCCCTCCATGCTTGTGAGAGTTATGGAGTGGACACGAACATTGTAACAGACGGTCGTACTGACAACGCCAATCTATATCCCTCCATGCTTGTGAGAGTTATGGAGTGGACACGAACATTGTAACAGAAGGTCGTACTGACAACGCCAATCTATATCCATCCATGCTTGTGAGAGTTATGGAGCGGACACGAACATTGTAACAGACGGGCGTACTGACAACGCCAATCTGTATCCCTCAATGCTTGTGAGAGTTATGGAGCGGACACGAACATTGTTACAGACGGGCGTACTGACAACGCCAATCTATATCCCTCAATGCTTGTGAGAGTTATGGAGCGGACACGAACATTGTAACAGACGGTCGTATCGACAACGAACATTGTAACAGACGGTCGTACTGACAAACCAATCTATATCCCTCCATGCTTGTGAGAGTTATGTAGCGGACACGAACATTGTAACAGACGGTCGTACTGACAACGCCAATCTATATCCCTCCATGCTTGTGAGAGTTATGGAGCGGACACGAACATTGTAACAGACGGTCGTATCGACAACGAACATTGTAACAGACGGTCGTACTGACAAACCAATCTATATCCCTCCATGCTTGTGAGAGTTATGTAGCGGACACGAACATTGTAACAGACGGTCGTACTGACAACGCCAATCTATATCCCTCCATGCTTGTGAGAGTTATGGAGCGGACACGAACATTGTAACAGACGGGCGTATCGACAACGAACATTGTAACAGACGGTCGTACTGACATAGTAACAGACGGTCGTACTGACATAGTAACAGACGGTCGTACTGGCAACGCCAAATCTATATTCCTCCGACTTTGTCGGGATGATCGAATTATTAAGTATGTAAAAGCGTTGAGTTACCATTGATGTACTGGATTTACCATTGATGTACTGGACTGGGCATTTAGGCGAGCTAGACCTAGTCCTCGGTTTTAAAGGGACACAGGGCAGTCTTGAGTTGTATATCAAGCATAAATGTAGCACCTCGATTTATTAATCCTATATCATTTTGACTTTAAAACTGTTTGCATGTAATTACATTAAAATCTGAGGTTTCACTTACAACAAGTTTCTTTTAACTATTCAAATAATTAATATTAATAATTCCAAAGATGGACGTTATGTAGAAAATACTAACGAGACGCCATGAGCTTTCAACAAATCAAAATTGCAGTGTGTCCCTTCAAATCTTAGTCAAAGGACTGTTCAGGTGGGACATGATAAATAAATTGATTATTAATCTAAATTAGGTCCTTGCTGGGATAGAACGCACGGTCCCTAGATTACTAAGCCGACGTGCTAACCTGACTGGGATAGAACGCACTATCCCTGGGTTACTAAGCCGAAGTGCTAGTCATAACACTACGGTGCCACCTCTTATGTGTTCCATAGTTTATGTACAGAACAGAGTTGCGTGCATTGGAATACTATATATTTAACTGAATCACGAAGAGGTTGTCATAGCTTACGACGGATTGCAAACAATTTTCAATACGCTCTTGTTCATTATCACCAATACATATCTATAACTAATCATTGAGAACAGTTGTGAAGGAGACACAAATCTTCAGTTGACAGAAATGTTCTTTTTAAAAGGAAATTCGGAAAATATCAGAAACATAATTTGGCAAAATAATTGAGGGGAGAGTGGGGTAAGGGTGGGAAAACATTCTCTGCCCGCCCCTTCTCAGATTATTGTGTATCTGGAAATATGTCAAAACAAATCACCAGGACAACATAGGAACGGTTGCTTTAACAAATACTATGGTCAATTAATCATAGATTCGAAAACCAAAACGGATATTCTTTTTTGAATCTGTATTCGATAAGGCTATGCAACAAAACCAACATCTCGCCACACTACAAGATCACCTGAAGTGTATTTCAAACACCCCAAAGGCATTTGACACATTTGACACCGTCCCACACGACAGACTGACGCCTGCGGAATCATAGATCAGACCAACAACTGGCTGCCCTCTTTCCTGAACGCATACATGAGTGACAGGATAATGGATATGGTAAAACGTATACATGCGGAATAGGATAATGGACATGGTAGAACGTATACATGCGGGACTGGACAATGCACATGGTAGAACGTATACATGCGAGTCAGGATAATTGAAATGGTAGAACGTATACATGCGGACAGGATAATAGACATGATAGAAGGTATACATGCGGGACAGGATAATGGACATGATAGAACGTATACATGCGGACAGGATAATGGACGAGATAGAACGTATACATACGTGACAGGATAATGGACATGGTAGAACGTATACATGCGGGACAGGATAATGGACATGGTACAACGTATACATGCGGACAGGATAATGGACACGATAGAACGTATACATACGTGACAGGATAATGGACATGGTAGAAGGTATACATGCGGGACAGGATAATGGACATGGTAGAACGTATACATGCGGACAGGATAATGGACATGGTAGAACGCATACATGCGGGAAAGGATAAAGGACATGGTAGAACGCATACATGCGGGACTGGATAATGGACATGCTAGAAGGTATACATGCGGAACAGGACAATGGACATGATAGAACGTATATTATGGGATAATATTCAGGGTCAGGTTTCTACGTATTACTGACCCTGGATATTGTCCCTTAATTCAAGCCCATACATATATCTGTACAAACCTGATCCTGGATACAGGCCCATATATACGACTTATTTTAAATCTGACCCTGGATATCGTCCTTCAATGCAGGCCCATACATATACCTTATGTACAAACCTGACCCTGGATATTGTCCTTTAATACAGGCCCATACATATACCCTATGAACAGACCTGACCCTTGATATTGTCTCTTAATATATACCCTATGAACAGACCTGACCCTTGATATTGTCTCTTAATACAAGCCCGTACAAGTACCTTATGTACAACCCTGACCCGGACTATTATCCCTTAATAAAAGTCATGCATATACCTAAGGTACAAACCGCCCCTGGGTATTGTCCTTTAATACAAGCCCATACAAGCCCATACATATACTTCATGCACAAACCTGACGCTGGATATTGTCCCGTAACACAAGCCCTTACACATATCTAAAGTAGAAACTTGACTCTGATTATTGTCCCGTAATACAAGCCCATACAAATAAAAAATGTACATACCTGACCCTGGATATTGTCCCTTAATACAAGCCAATACATATACCTAATGTACAAACCTGACCCTGAATAGTGTCCATAGTGTCCTATAATACAGGCCCATACATGTACCTTATGAACAAACTTGACCCTGGATGACTGTCTCTTAATACAAGCCCGTGCATATACCTAATGTACAAACCTGACCCTCGATATTGTCTCTTAATAAAAGCCGATATATATACCTAATGTACAAACCTGACCCTGAATATTGTCCTTAAATATAGGTCCATATATATACGTTATGTACAAACCTGACCCCGACTATTGTCCCGTAATACATGCCCATACAAATACCTAATGTACATACCTGACCCTGGATATTGTCCCTTAATACACGCCCATACATATACATATACATAATGTACAAACCTGACCCTGAATATTGTCCTTAACACAAGCCCATATATATACCTAATGTACAAACCTGACCCTGACTTCTGTCCCTTAATACAAGCCCATGCATATAACTAATGTACAAACCTGACCCTGGATATTGTCCTCTAATACAGGCCCATATATACGACTTATGTATAAACCTGACCCTGGATATTGTCTCTTAATAAAAACCCATACATATACCTAATGTACAAACATGACACTGAATATTATCCTTTGATACAGGCCTATATATACGTTATGTACAAACCTGACCCTGGATATTGTCCCGTAATACAACCCCATACATATACCTAATGTACAAACCTGACCCTCGATATTGTCCTTTAATACAGGCCCATACATATACCCTATGAACAGACCTGACCCTTGATATTGTCTCTTAATACAAGCCCGTACAAGTACCTTATGTACATCCCTGACCCGGACTATTATCCCTTAATAAAAGTCATGCATATACCTAAGGTACAAACCGCCCCTGGGTATTGTCCTTTAATACAAGCCCATACATATACTTCATGCACAAACCTGACGCTGGATATTGTCCCGTAATACAAGCCCTTACACATATCTAAAGTAGAAACTTGACTCTGATTATTGTCCCGTAATACAAGCCCATACAAATAAAAAATGTACATACCTGACCCTGGATATTGTCCCTTAATACAAGCCAATACATATACCTAATGTACAAACCTGACCCTGAATAGTGTCCATAGTGTCCTTTAATACAGGCCCATACATGTACCTTATGAACAAACTTGACCCTGGATGACCGTCTCTTAATACAAGCCCGTGCATATACCTAATGTACAAACCTGACCCTCGATATTGTCTCTTAATAAAAGCCGATATATATACCTAATGTACAAACCTGACCCTGAATATTGTCCTTAAATATAGGTCCATATATATACGTTATGTACAAACCTGACCCCGACTATTGTCCCGTAATACATGCCCATACAAATACCTAATGTACATACCTGACCCTGGATATTGTCCCTTAATACAAGCCCATACATATACATATACATAATGTACAAACCTGACCCTGAATATTGTCCTTAACACAAGCCCATATATATACCTAATGTACAAACCTGACACTGACTACTGTCCCTTAATACAAGCCCATGCATATAACTAATGTACAAACCTGACCCTGGATATTGTCCTCTAATACAGGCCCATATATTCGACCTATGTATAAACCTGACCCTGGATATTGTCTCTTAATAAAAACCCATACATATACCTAATGTACAAACATGACACTGAATATTATCCTTTGATACAGGCCTATATATACGTTATGTACAAACCTGACCCTGGATATTGTCCCGTAATACAACCCCATACATATACCTAATGTACAAACCTGACCCTGGATATTGTCCTTTAAAACAGGCCCATATATACGACTGATGTATAAACCTGACCCTGGATATTGTCTCTTAATAAAATTCCATACAAATACCTAATGTATATACCTGACCCTGGATATTGTCCCTTAATACAAGCACATACATATATCTAATGTAAAAACCTGACCCTGGAAATTGTCCCATAATACAAGCCCATAAATATTACTTATGTACAAGCCTGATCCTGACTATTGTCCCTTAATACAAGCCCATACATATACCTAATGTACAAACCTGACCCTGGATATTGTCCTTTAAAACAGGCACATATATACGACTTATGTATAAACCTGGCCCTGGATATTGTCTCTTGATTAAAGGCCATACATATTACTTATTTACAAACCTGACCCTGGATATTGTCCCATAATACAACCCCATACATATGCCTAATTTACAAACCTGACCCTGGATATTGTCTTTTAATACAAGCCCATAGATACGATGCATGTACAAACCTGAATCTGAATAGTGCCTCTTAATTAAAGCCCATACGTATTACTTATGAACAAGCCCGACCCTGACTATTGTCCCTTAATACAAGCCCATACATATACCTAATGTACAAATCTGACCCTGGATATTGTCCCGTAATTAAAGCCCATACATGATTTATGTACAAACCTGACCCTGGATATTGTCCCTTACTTCAATTCCATATATATACCTTATGTACAAACCGGACACTGACTATGTTCCCTTAACGCAGGCCCACACATATACCTAATGTACAAACCTGACACTGGACGTTGTCCTTTAGAACAGACCCATATATATACTACTTATTCACAAACCTTACCCTGACTATTGTCCCTTAATACAAGCCCATACATATATATAATGTACAAACCCGACCTTGGATATTGTCCCTTAATACAAGCCCATATATACGGTTTATGTACAAACCTGAACCTGAATAGTGTCTCTTAATTAAAGCCCATACGTATTACTTATGTACAAACCCGACCCTGACTATTGTCCCCCATAATACAAGCCCATAAATACACCTTATGTACAAACCTGACCCTGACTATTGTCCCTTAATACAACCCTATAAATGAATCTAATGTACAAACCTGACCGTGGATATTGTCCCTTAAGTAAAGCCCAGACTTGTATATTACTATGTACACACCTGGCCCTGACTATTGTCCCGTAGTACAAGCCCATGTATTTACATAATGTACAAAACTGAACTGATATATATTCCTTTAATTCATGCCCATATATATATATATACCTTATGGACAAACCTGACTCTAACTATTGTCACATAATACAAGCGCATACATGTATAAACATAATGTACACACCTGACCCTGACTTTTGTCCCTTAATACACCCCATATACATGAATATAATGTACAAACCTGACCCTGGATATTGTCCCTTAATTAAAGCCCATACATATTACGTATGTACAAACCTGTCCCTGGATATTATCCCGTAATACAACCCCATACATACATATATATATAATTTAGAACTCTGACTATGTTCCCGTAATACACGCCCATACATGAATCAATTTACAATGCATTCCATATTTGATATATTGTCATAATAAAACTGTTGGCAGGCTTCTTCACATAAATGGCATAACTTTGTTTCATTAAAATATGTAATAGGGTAAATAGTATGTGGGGGTTCTATCGGGTCCTTGTGGCTAAATAATTAAGCTAGATTCTGCTGTAGTCTCTAATCCAAAAGTGTTCTGTTATATCTTCCTCAATCTGTTGAAATTAGAACTGTAGTTACGAATGTTGAAATAATTATTTGAAAGAATTGATAGCTGGAATATATGCGTATACGACTATACTCCTTAGTAAAACATATTAATAATATTAATAACGAAACTCTGTTGTTTGGAGACTTTTTTTGCGCGCGCTAAAGAGAGAACGCAGCAGACACGTTATTGAATCGGGGGAGTTTTTCATCGTTTAATAAGTCGTGAACTGTGTGTTCCCCAGGAGATGCCGGGTCACATATGGCGCTGCGAGCAGTTATCAAGACAACAAGAAGATTTACAGAATCGGATACTGGTGTTGTGAAGGATGGACAAAATATAGTATATTGATTGTAAAATACAAATACCATATGGTAGAACAATACAATTAGATTTGTATTCTAATGGACAATGTGATATTATTTTTTTTTAGATAAGAGTGTATATGAGAGGTTATGCATGTGTTTTGTGTATGTGTGTTTTGTTTTTGAGTGAAAGTGCATGACTTTTATAAATGGTGTGGTGTTGCTTTGGTGAGTGTGTAATGGTGTAGTTGAAGTTAAGATTGAAATGTGTTGCATAATTTGAATCATTTTAGGATTCCATCAGCCACTCAATTGATCTGGTAAATGTCTGAAGCTAAGTTAAACAAATATTTGCACCGCCCATCTTGTATTAATCACTTTGGAAAGGCTATTTTGATTTCAGATAGTAAGGGGCGTTATTTAAAACCACATAGTCCACTTACTAGAAATTTTGAAATTGTTCAGAAATCAGGCAGAAGGTTAAGTGAGGGATTCATTTGGGTTAGAAACAATTTAGAGAAGGCATTGCAAAGCAATGGTAATGTTTGTTTTTTAGTATGGTTAGGAACATATGACCTTACTTCCAAGGTTGGCAAACAAATTGTATTAAGACATAGTACATTAAGTTCATGTTTTGCTTACATGAAATATCAAATTGACAGGTATTTTGATTTTATGGTAAAAAATGGTGCTCGTTTGATATTTTTTGAAATTCCACCATATTCATTACTGGAGTGGTACAGGGTTAAGGGCCTTTGTATTAATGAAACAGTTGTTACACAGGATCTGGAATTACGTGATCGCATTTCTATAGTGAATGATTACATAAGAGAGAAAAATGAGAAGTGCAATGAACACTCACCAAGATTCAAATTAGATCTAATTAACACTAGGAAAGCTGCTGGTAAAAACACAAGACAATGCATTACATTTAAACATTACTTGGATGGTATTCATCCAGATCCCTTGTTAGCGAAAGTTTGGTTAAAGCGAATTCTTGAAGTTGTTTAAATTTTCAGTATTAAAATTGAAAAATGGCAGAACTGAAAGATAAAGAATTAGAGGAGGAGTTGGCAAAAGTGCATGATCTACTTAAGAAGGTTCAGTCAAGTTCAGAAAAGTCTGAATTAGAGCTTAAAGAAACCAAAACAAATTGGACTCCAAAGTAGCCGAAACTAAAACTGTTTACATTAATAAAGACAGAAAATTGTCAAAGTTTTCGGGAATAGAGGGTAAAGAGGGCACTTTGGTCAATGAGGAGTGGATCGATGACGCTGTTTATCATTTGAAAAACATCCCGTCTGTAGCGGCACAGATCGAATTTCTGTACGACCATTTAGTGGGACAGGCTAGAGATGAGTTGAGGGTGGTAGCTGAATCGCAAAAGCAATCCCCAGCCCAAATTTTTGACATTTTGAGGCGACTGTTTCAAGATGAGGACACGGTAGCGCAAATTCAGCAATCATTTTATCAGCGTTGCCAGCGTAAGGGGGAAACATAATGGAAGATGGAAAAGTTCCTGTAAGGGTTGTAAATATAGGAACTGAAGATGTGTGGTTGGAACCAAAATCTGGCTTAGGGCTTGTTCATGTTGTTGATGTTATAGATGAAAATGTACAGGCTCCTCATTGTGAAGTTCAGGCTGGCAATTCAGAAATTATAGTGCGGTTGGAGAAGATGTCCGTTGAAGTCCTAGATGATTCCGTTTATACTAAAATTGATGATATGCCATTTAGGGTTGATATTGATAGGACTGGTTTTACTGAGGATATTGAACACAAGGTTGCACACTTGTTTTCTCAGTATAAAGAATTCTTTATAGACGATGAAGATGAATTGGGATTTACTGATTTGGTCTCTCACAATATTGTCACTTCTGATGATATTCCAGTTAAGGTGCCTCATAGAAAGATTCCGCCAAACTTGATGCCGGAAGTTAGGGGGCTTGTTAACAAAATGTTGAGTCAGAAAGTCATACAGCCTAGTGTTAGTCCTTATGCTGCGCCAGTGGTGCTTGTTAGACAAAAAGACAAATCACTTAGGTTATGTGTTGATTACCGGCGTTTAAATGCCAAAACAGTGAAATATGCTTATCCGTTGCCCCGCATAGAGGAGGCCCTTGATGCTTTACATGGTTCTCAATACTTTTCTTCTATTTATTTAGCACAGGGTTACTATCAGGTGGGAATTGCTGAGAGAGATAGGACTAAGACAGCTTTCAGAGTAGGGTTTGGGGGATTGTACGAGTATCTTCGCATGCCAATGGGTTTATGTAATAGTCCTGGTATATTTCAACGTCTCATGGAGGCATGTCTGGCAGAGGCCAATTTTGATATTTTGTTGATATATTTGGATGATAACTTAGTGTTTTCTTAATCTATCTCCGATCATTTAAGTCGGTTAGAGTATGTCTTTGGACGTTTCAAGGCTCATGGTCTGAAAATGAAATTAAGCAAGTGTCATTTCTTCCAGCGGAAGGTTACCTTTTTAGGTCATCAGGTTTCTGCAGAGGGTGTTACAACGGACAGAAGACTAGGGTTATAAGGGAATGGACACAACCAAAAACTGTTAGTCAACTTCGTAGTTTCTTGGGTTTGGCAAGTTATTACCGTAGATTTGTATGTTCTTTCTCCCAAATTACATCACCCTTGCATGCTTTGCTTACTAAAAATGAAAATTGTAAAGGCAAGAATTCTAGGAAACACAGGAAAACTGCCGTGAATATGCATGTTAGTGATAGAGAGTTTCTGCAAAAATGGACTGAAGAATGTACTGAAGCATTTGGAAAACTAAAGGCATGTTTAGTGAGTGCTCCTATTTTAGGATTTCCGGATTTCTCAAAACTATTTGTTGTTGAGACAGATGCTAGTTTTAAACGGCTAGGGGCGGTATTGTCGCAAGATCAAGAGCATGGACGAGTTGTGTTAGCTTATGCATCGAGGGCATTGTGCTTATCGGAAAAAAATATGGATAGGTATAGTTCTTTGAAATTGGAAATGTTGGCACTCAAATGGGCTGTTGCTGAAATATTTAGGGACTATTTGTTAGGTAGTAAATTCGTTGTTTTCACGGACAATAACCCTTTAAGTTACTTTAAACTGCTAATTTGGACGCAGTTGAAATGCGATGGGCAGCTCAGTTAGCACAATTTGATTTTGACATTAAGTACAGGCCTGGGAAGTCCAATGGGAATGCAGATGCTCTTAGTAGACATGTCATTGATGCACAGGATGAGGTAGACCTTCAGCAGCAGGAGGTGGAATTGTTTGAAACTGTTACCAAGACAACAGCTTTAGGTTCAGCATTAAGAAAATAATTGGCTATGGACGTGAGTCAGAGTGTATGTATTGAAACAATGGATGCAGTATCAACTTTTCCGGCTATGCAGTGTGAGGATTTACAAATAAAGCAAGAAGGGGATCATCATATTGCACAGGTCATAAAATGGGTTAAGACGCGTCATAAACCGACGGAGAGACAACTGGGAAAGGAATCGCTAATTACCAAGAAGCTAATAAAAAAAATGGGACAAGTTGGAGATACAGAATGGAATTCTTTGGTATAAGATGACATTGCCCAATCAGGATAATTATCAATTGTTCATAACTCCGGAGAGTATGAAAAGTCAGATATTGGAAGCGCTTCATAATGCAGCTGGACATCAAGGTGTGGAAAGGACGATGTCGCTGATTAAGAAACGATGTTACTGGGTAGGAATGGATGGAGAGGTCAGAAATTGGATTAAGCATTGTGAGAGATGTATCATTTCGAAACAACCCGTTCCTAAAGTTAAACCGAAGATTAAGAGTTTACTCGCATTTAAACCGTTAGAAGTTGTTGCTATGGACTTTACTCAGTTGGAAAAAGCATCAGATGGACGAGAGAATGTGTTGGTTATCACTGATGTATTTACAAAATTCACCGTGGCTGTTCCGACCCGTAATCAAAAGGCAACAACAGTAGCAAATATGTTAGTACGTTTGGTTTTTCAAGTATGGCATTCCCAATCGTATTCACAGTGACCAGGGCAGACATTTTGAGGGCTCCATAGTGAAAGAGTTATGTAACATGTATGGAATTACGAAGTCGAGAACAACCGCATATCACCCAGAAGGGAATGCTCAGTGCGAACGGTTTAATAGAACGATGCACAATTTGTTAAAGACCTTGCCTCCAGAAAGGAAACGGAAGTGGACAGAACATTTGCCCGAGCTTGTTTATTGCTATAATGTTGCTCCGCAAGCAAGCACTGGTTTCTCTCCTTTCTTTTTAATGTTTGGAAGAGAGGCATATCTTCCAATTGATTTGGTTTTGGGTGTGACTAATGATCAGGGTAATCTTTCGTTAGATGAATGGACAGTCTCACACCAGAAAAAGTTAAAGTATGCTCATGAACATGCAACACTGAATCTGGAAAAATCGAGTGAAGTAAGAATTGAGAGGTATAACAGCTCATCTAAAGATGAATCCATTGCGGTGGGAACGAGGGTGTTACTTAAGAATCACCCATTGGGACGCAACAAGATTCAACATTGTTGGGACACAACACCATATAAGGTGGTGGACAAGTTACAGGAAAATGTTTATGTTATTCAAATGGCAGATGGGAGCGGGCCGACTAAAAATGTTAATCGGAAAGAAATATTAGATCTCAGTAAGTCGTTGGATAAAGAGGACAAAAATAAAGTTGCTAGTGATGTGCCTGAACTTGTAAAAGATAGCAGGGAATCCGAGAGGGATGACGATAGTAACATTCAGTATAAAACTGCAAGAACAGCATTAGTAGGGGGCGAAGAATCATCTACTGATTACAATATTGCATACAAGTGTTGAATTGGTGCTGAACTTCTTAGTGAGTCAAGTAGTGCAGAAAGTACAGGTAGTCGGGACAAAGCAGGGAAGCCACAAGAAATTAATGTTGAAAAGTTGGTAGATGGAGGTTTTGCTGACAAAGCAGGGAAGCAGTGTGAAACTAACACTTCTGAAGAATCATCTACTGATTATAATATTGCACATAAGTGTTGTAGTGGTGCTGAACTTGTTAGTGAATCAAGTAGTGTAGAAGGTACTGGTAGTCTGGACAAAACGGGGAAGTCGCAAGACATTACTGTTGAAAAGTTGGTAGAAGGAGGTACTGCTGACAAAGCAGGGAAGCAGTGTGAAACTAACACTTCTGAGTCTGAGGGTAGTATGCCCAAAGCAAGAACAGGCAATTTAGGAAAAATAATGGACCTGATAAGGGGATAGGTGCAAGGAGAATGGAATATGAGACTGACGATGAGAGTTCGAATAGTGAATGTGTTACTGTAAGAAAGTTTAAGAGGAAAACGAAAGGTCATCACTCTAATCCATTTAAGCTACCTAAATCAGCAGTAAAACAGGAAATATTAACTCAGAATCTTGAGGAGAAACAAATGGTAGGGTTTGATATATATATATATAGCAATGCGATTACGGCTATTCATCAGGCCAATTTAGGGCAACAGTCCAATCTAGCACAACAATCATTGCAAGCTTTGCAGATGGGTTGAAGTCAGTTTTGTGCTAAAAACAAATAACAATCTGATAAAAGTCAATTTTTTATAATAAAAAAAAGAACAAAAAAAAACAACACTGTTTTCATATAAATATATATTGTTTTTTTTTGTTTTTTTCCAAACCTTCGAGTGGTGCCATTTGTTTGTTTGACACCGTTGGTGGGGATAGACTCCGTCACACCGTCAAACGGCAATGTGCATCACTTCCGCCGGGTTCATTGCTTGGCAGATTTTTTCTATATTGTTTTCCTTGTGAGGGAGGAAAAAATTAAAAGTTGGTTTACATGTAGATTGTAAGGGTATTTTGGTATGTGGGGAGTTTGCTTGATAAATAGTTCAAACGATAACAATACACTAATATGCAAGATAAATGGGCCTCTAAATGGGCCTCTGGCACATATTTGGAGAGGCATATTCTTGCCCACATTCCTGCTGTTCATTTGGCTGATGGAATTCTATGAACAAATGTTGAATGATATTTGTCAAGTAATAACTACATTTTTATGTAATCATTGGTGTATGTTGTGTTTGTTTTGTATATATCTTTTTTTATTATGTATTGTATTTTTTAGGGATCATAATTTTGAAATGTATCATGTGACAGGGGGTCACCCCTATGGTGTCGAGGGCAGTCTCGATATGCATTTCATTTCTAGATGATACTTTTTGTAGATGATTAGAGTTTACATTTCTGTGTAGAGGGTGCGAAAGAAAATATTTTGATAAGGTGCTTAGTATTTACTATTAAAAGTCTAGTCATGATCTAACTAGTCGTTATGTACATATAACAAGTTTTTCTGCCTGCTTGAGTGTTTTTTTTGCTTACCTACGCTTAACAAAAGATTATTATTTTTTGTTGACTGGTTTCTAGTAAGGAGAAATGTTGTTAGTTTGGGTGGATAAAATACATTTCTAACTTAATAAGTTTATATGAGGGCATATAACGTTAAGCAGGGAAGTATGTAATAGGGTAAATAGTATGTGGGGGTTCTATCGGGTCCTTGTGGCTAAATAATTAAGCTAGATTCTGCTGTAGTCTCTCATCCAAAAGTGTTCTGTTATATCTTCCTCAATCTGTTGAAATTAGAACTGTAGTTACGAATGTTGCAATAATTATTTGAAAGAATTGATAGCTGGAATATATGCGTATACGACTATACTCTTTAGTAAAACATATTAATAATATTAATAACGAAACTCTGTTGTTTGGAGACTTTTTTTGCGCGCGCTAAAAAAGCAGACACGTTATTGAATCGGGGGAGTTTTTCATCGTTTAATAAGTCGTGAACTGTGTGTTCCCCAGGAGATGCCGGGTGCCGGCTTAGGATGATTGAGAGTCCTTACTTAGGATGTGTTCGACTATGTTGTCAGTCTGAATTACGGTACTGTAACGAATAAAGTCAACTTAAAACCAGTCGGTTGTGCTTGATTGAACTTTTATCCCATCACAAATATAACAAAACAAATGAAACGCATTCTGCTTCTTTCACGCCCCGACATTAAATCCTCTTCGACCAACCTACGCCGCTCAGAACTTTCAGTACTTTGATTTTTTTTTCGTTTAAACTAAAGTACTTAATTGTATCAACTCGCTGTATACGCATTCAGGCACTCTGTACATAAACCGCCCCTACTGTAGATATTGTCTTCTAAGTGACGTGCGGTATTGTCATCGTATGCCTTCCACACATTTAGAAGATCGCTGTGTGTCTATGTCTGGTACCCTGCTCAACATTCGTTATTTCAATGCGAAGATCATTTCGAAATGAAGGGCAGGGATGCCAGACTACTAGGAAGTAAACTAGTGCAGTGGGTCGACAAATATCTTAAAAATGATAGATTAACATACTTGTAACGAGCACACGAAAATGGCGTCGGTCGGCGGACGATTTTCGCGGTCGGTGGAGAGAGGATCGGACGCCATTTATGACTTTTCTTGTTCTCCATGTGAGATTGATGGTAGACATGAAGAAGCCCTACATGCTTGTGTGGAGTGCGGACAAAACTTGTGTTCAAAATGTCTACGTGATCACAATAAGTTCCAAGGGATGAGGGGACATAATATCCTGGACAAGGAAGAAATGAGGACCCGAGGACCCCAGGCGTCTCCGGTCTTTATCAAGGTGAAATGTAAAGTTCATGGGACAGAAGTGGTGAACATGTATTGTGGCAATCACGACGTTGTCTCTTGTGGAGTGTGCATTGCCTTAAATCACAGGTAGGCGAAATTTAATAATTTTAAGTACTTTGCATGAAATTAGAAACAAGGTTTTTCTAATATATATACTCGTACGGATCAGTGTTTTAAGAAGTAGACTGCTCCACGGCGCATGTCTCGTTCACTCAAACAAGCGACCGTCACAGGCCGATTTTTGAAACAGTGAATTTGATAGTGCATAAAGCGCGATCTATGTTCTATAAATAGATATAGAATGTTGGGTTCTCCCTCAATATTGATTACACAATGCAGGCGCGTCACTCAATCAAAAAATTACCTAAGGGTTCTAGAGGTGAACGCTTTATGTAGGTATGAGGCGGAGGTAAGAAAGTGATTTGCAGAGGATTAAGGGAGGTATTTTGTAGATTGTCCATGTTGCAGAATCTGAAGAAAAACGGTTTTCCATTATTTTTATTGTTTAAATCCAGGGGTGTATTCTGGTCTAAAATATAAATAATTAATATAATCGGGATAGGGTGTGTGTGTGTGTGTGAGAGGGGAGGGGGAGGTGGAGTGGGGTGCGTATAATTAGATATATACTATCTGTAATATCCCATTCCTGCCTATTGTTCAATAAGGGAATATTCAACAAGTGTCTAAAAACAAAACAAAAATGTGCATAGTGTGTGCTCAAGTTGCTAAGTAGCCAAGAAAGATATACAGTCGTCAAGAATTGCATCAAAGAAAAGAGCGTAACTACCTGTATCTTTGGTGAAAATTCATATAGGGCACCTGTATGTATGTAGAGCATGCGTACACATTGAGGGAAAAAAAGATATACTAGTAAGTAAACGTCTTTTTTATTATTTATTTTTTCCATATCAGGCATTTTAGCGTCAAAACAGACTGTAATTTCTAGAGGGTACTTGGGCAATGGTCTCTCAGTTTTATCTACACGTGTATGAAAAATAAATAATAACAAACTTTAATTTAAATGGCGCATAATATATACTCGGTAAAAAAAGTTTTGGACCAGGGTATATAAAGTCATATAAAAATAAAACTAGTGGACAAAATTTAAGTATCTTTTTTTAGTAACCAAGGTCTACCCTAACCGGTTAATTTGGTACCAGAAACATTAAATTCCAAACAATATTTGATTTTAAAAAAATATCGCGAACACACACAGGGTCTGTAAAAAATGTTGCAAAGTCCATACAAAGTAACAGTTACGGACATTCGAGTAACCAATAAAAAGATTATTATTTTTTCGCAAACTTTCATTGTAAAAGATAATTATTGTTGATTGTTGATCTATTGTGAATTATCAACTGAGATATTAAGGGTTATGGTCGAATGTCAAGGTTCAGCGATCATTGTACGGGTTCGAACACTGCCATGGTCCAAAACTTCTGTTACAGAGTATATATAAAGGCCCGCATTCTATCGAGTTTGTGGAAGCTTTTTTTTTAGGAATAAACATTTAGGCGAAACGTTATTCTGAGTGTTATTACACCCACCCCAGCCCTACTACCGTCCCCACCCTTTCCATTTTTGTGCTCTTTTAGGTTTTTTGAATGTTCGTGAAAAAGTTGTAGGATATTAGTAATAACTGGGTGGATGCATACAAAAGCAAATATGCACTTATAATAACTTATTTCACCCACCCACCTGGGTGGCGATGGGACAGTAACGGAAATAGAAAAATGTTTAATTCCTAACCTAGGAGCACCATTTTACAGTGTAGTCCCATTGTTGGTATTATACTAATCAGAGCCTTCTCTGACCTTACCAGCCCTTTTGACGATTTTGATATTTCATCTGCACCAGTAAGATGAAATATCGTAATCGCCACACACAAAAAAATAAAATTAAAAAGGCTTTTAGGGTCAGTGAAGGCTCGGATTAGTATTATACCGGGTTCTGTCTAAGTCAGTACCTCCAGTGTCAACAGTGTTGGTCTAACTGCGCTCTTCACGCAATATTCGTTCCCACCTGTTACTGGTAAACAGTAACAAGAAAGTGCAAAACCAGCAACAAATACTTTTATTCAAATTGTACAATGAAAAATATTTACTTGCAGAATACTCATAAATAAAGATCCCGTATTTCTTTAAAATCCGATTTTAGAATAAAGTCCAAATAATATTGGAAAATGTCCCTTTAATTTAAATTGTATAATGTCCCTTTAATCCAATTTTATTTTATATCATGTCGACATCATTATTATAAATACTCATAAGTAACACCACCCAGTAAGGAATGAAACATTTTTGAAAGGTGATGTTGGGGTAGTGGAGGTGTATCTACTATTAGGCCATATAGGCCCGGGTCTATACATCAATTTGAAAAATTAAAAAAAAAATAATAAAGAAAAACAGTCCAAAAATGCTATAAAAACTGAAGCCTGAGGGGATTACCCCCCCCCCCCTCCCACACACACACACACACACTTTACGATCCCCCTCCCCCCCCCCCCCCCCCCCTCTCTTTACGATTTTGATATTTCATGTAAAATGCCACAAAACAAAGAATAAACAAAAACAAGAGGAAAAAAAACGCTTTTAGGGTCAGAGAAGGCTCGGATTATCCCCCATCGCAACCCCTCATACTAAAAGTAAAAATCCTTGTATCCATTATATATGTCATTCAAACAGGGTAATACAGTAATACAGTTACATTCCATTTTCTTTTTATAATCAATTACACTTCACAATAAATCAAACTTAGTTTGTGATATGTCAGCTTCAACAGATTCAATCTCAAATAAATTACGCATACACAATTTCAATACACAATCTATTAATAGACCATTCTCGCCCTCGATCGATACTAGTATCATCTCTCGTGTTTGGCACTTGGAATTATGGGGGGGAAAAAATAGTCCGGTCAGGTGATTTGCATATATAGCTTGGGACCAAAACCCAGGTTTTCGGACCCAATCTAGACACGCCGGACAAAAGCACCAACCTTTTCTCAATTGTGTTTTTTAAAACTTCTATGTATTTTTAAAAGGGTCCCCAAAGGTTCGTGAATCCCTAAATGTATTAGGATTATATGCACACCGAATTACCGCACCGCGGATGAAGTCCTGAACAATCAGGAGGGCACCTGCCGAATATCTATGAGGCGCCGTATTGCTTTTTAATACAATTCAGTGATATCACCTATTTGAATGAGTGATATCACTGATTCGAATAGGTGATATCACTGATTCAAATTTAAATGAGTGATATCACCTATTCGAATCAGTGATATCACCTATTCGAATCAGTGATATCACTGATTCGAATAGGTGATATCACCGATTCAAAACGAAAGGGTGATATCACCTATTGAATGGGTGATATCACCTATTTAAATACGTGATATCACTAATTCGAAAAGGTGATATCACTCTTTCAAAACGAATGGGTGATATCACCTATTCGAATCAGTGATATCACTCATTCAAATAGGTGATATCACTCATTCAATAGGTGATATCACCCTTTCGTGTTGAATCAGTGATATCACCTATTCCAATCAGTGATATCACCTATTCGGTTTTACAACAAGAAAAATACAGACTTCCCCAAGAGTATTATCACGGAGAACGTTATACGTCACTGGTATTATATGGTGTTGCTAACGGTTAGTTATAATAATTAAATAATAACTGTCCACTGTGTTTCTCAGTGTAATTGGTGAAGTGTGTGTTTATTTACAACTTGAATTACTGTATCAAATAATAGAAAAGGCATAGAAAAGGAAATTATATTTTGCGGGGTTGGGGTGGTGGTGGGGTGGGTAGCGAGGGTGGGGGTGGGGGCAGCAGTACCACATTGGTAGGGTGTATAACCCTTCTGCTGTGTGGGGGAGGGAGGAAATGATCGCATCTATTGCTGCAAGAGCTGATGCGACCATAACATGAAAGCCGGCCATTATATGCCGATGACGAAACAACCTGCCAAATGTTGCAACAGACGACGATTTTGAAGGGCTGTCTATTTAGTTACGTGGACCCTGGATGGGATCAGTCATTTATACAGAGTTTATTTCTGAATTGGTAATCGGTGATATCACTGATTCGAATAGGTGATATCACTCATTCAAAATGAATGGGTGATATCACCTATTGAATGGGTGATATCACCTATTTGAATCAGTGATATCACCTATTCGAATTGGTGATATCACCCATTCGTTTTGAATAAGTGATATCACTGATTCGAATGAGTGATATCACTGATTCGAATAGATGATATCACCCATTCAATAGGTGATATCACGCATTCAGAATGAATCGGTGATATCACCTATTTGAATGCGTGATATCACCTATTCGAATCAGTGATATCACCGATTCGAATAGGTGATATCACCAAATGGTATTAAAAAGTAATACGGCGCCCCATAAATATCAGTGATGAATTTGAAAAATTCGAAATGACGTCAGTATGTTAATAGACGAAAACAAATTGGATCACGGGTCTCGTCCGATAATGTTTCACCAATGAATGCCTTCCAGTTTGGTCACGTGCAGTGACTACTGACAGTCGTCTATTTTAATGACGGCTGTGGAGCAGTCTATTTAAGAAGTAGTTTATTACGTCTCTGTACAGATGGAAACTGTATTTTACTAAACCTTATATTAATTAGTTATGAATCAGTTTCAGCCTTTAAATTACTTCTATAGAGGATTACATTTTATCGGATTTATTCTCATGTTCTGCCATACACGTTTTATCGATAAAATACCTAAACGCCCTCTACAAATTGTTTAAGGTCACTGGATACCGGATACTATTGAGTTATTTTAAGAGGCGTGACATTTTATGTATAGGACAGTGCTCCAGATAACCTTTTACGTGTTCACTGGTGTTGTACGCAAGAAACAAAAATATACATTACGTATTTACATTTTTTACATATGCGTAAAACCTTCATAAATTATTGGTGCAAGTATTTGAAAATCTGTTGAACAAGTTGGGTAAACACTACAGTTTATTAGTGTTTACCCTACACCCTACAGTTTATTAGTGTTTACCCTACACCCTACAGTTTATTAGTGTTTACCCTACACCCTACAGTTTATAAGTGTTTACCCTACATCCTACAGTTTATTAGTGTTTACACTACACCCTACAGTTTGTTAGTGTTTACCCTACACAATACAGTTTATTAGTGTTTACCTACACCCTACAGTTTATTAGTGTTTACCCTACACCCTACAGTTTATTAGTGTTTACCCTACACACTACAGTTTATTAGTGTTTACCTACACCCTACAGTTTATAAGTGTTTACCCTACATCCTACAGTTTATTAGTGTTTACCTACACCCTACAGTTTATAAGTGTTTACCCTATACCCTACAGTTGATTAGTGTTTACCCTACACCCTACAGTTTATAAGTGTTTACCCTACATCCTACAGTTTATTACTGTGTACTCTACACCCTACAGTTTATTAGTGTTTACCCTACACCATACAGTTTATTAGTGTGTACCCTACACCGTACACTTTATTAGTGTTTACCCTACACCCTACAGTTTATTAGTGTTTACCTTACACCGTACAGTTTATTAGTGTTTACCCTACACCCTACAGTTTATTAGTGTTTACCCTACACCCTACAGTTTATTAGTGTTTACCCTACACCCTACAGTTTATTAGTGTCTACCTACACCCTACAGTTTATAAGTGTTTACCTACACACTACAGTTTATTAGTGTTTACCCTACACCCTACAGTTTATTAGTGTTTACCCTACACCATACAGTTTATTAGTGTGTACCCTACACCGTACAGTTTATTAGTGTTTACCCTACACCCTACAGTTTATTAGTGTTTACCCTGCACCCTACAGTTTATTAGTGTTTACCCTACACCCTACAGTTTATTAGTGTTTACCCTACACCCTACAGTTTATTAGTGTTTACCTACACCTTACAGTTTATTAGTGTTTACCCAACACCCTACAGTTTATTAGTGTTTACCTACACCCTACAGTTTATTAGTGTTTACCTACACCCTACAGTTTATTAGAGTTTACCTACACCCTACAGTTTATTAGTGTTTACCCTTCACCCTACAGTTTATTAGTGTTTACCCTACAGTTTATAAGTGTTTACCCTACACCCTACAGTTTATTAGTGTTTACCCTACATCCTACAGTTTATTAGTGTTTACCCTACACCCTACCGTTAATTAGTGTTTACCCTACACCCTACAGTTTATTAGAGTTTACCCTACACCCTACAGTTTATGAGTGTTTACCCTACACCCTACAGTTTATTAGTGTTTACCCTACACCGTACAGTTGATTAGTGTTTACCCTACACCCTACAGTTTATTAGTGTTTACCCTACACGGTACAGTTGATTAGTGTTTACCCTACACCCTACTGTTTATTAGTGTTTACCTGCACCCTACAGTTTATTAGTGTTTACCTACACCCTACAGTTTATTAATGTTTACCCTACACCCTACAGTTTATTAGAGTTTACCCTACATTTTCAACATTTGTCAATCAGTTACCAAAGATTTTCAAATACTTGCACCAATTATTAATTCAGATGTTACTACCAACACTGTTCACGATCAAGACTGTGATCTATATAGAGACTATCGATAACCCTATGGGAAACACTACGCCAGATAGAGGCTAGGAAGAGACATCTTCATTATTAAGAAACCGCGGTCGGTCAGTCGCTACGAATCCTACCTTTCTGTTTCTTAATTAAAAAACCGTGGTCGTTAGCTACACTACCTTCCTCTTCGTAGCCGCTATCCCGCTATACGAATAGCAAACCAAATCTGCTCAAATGAGACACTGGAAATCCCTAAACTTAAATTACGTTTGCGTTTAACAGACCAAACATAAACCCACGAGTAGGTAGGGATTATGTTAGTATCCTAGCTACTACTGTGATGGGCAATTGATTGATTAGAGGCCAGCCATCTTTAAAAAAAAAAGAAGTTTAAACATGGATGGGGTATGGTCAAGTTAAATTTTCAACCAAACGCATATTGTAGGCATGAGCAATGTCAACCATATAGTACATGACAGTAATTCGACACTATTGATGTAAACATAATAGCAGAAGCATACTTTTATGGCAGACTTTTGTTTTTACGTGAACAAATTAGTCCACATGGAATAGTCCGTGTGGCTCAGTGGGTAACTTGGTGACTTCAAATCCGGATGACCCGAGTTTTAGCCTCACCGGTGTCATTGAGTTTCGTCGTGTTATTTATCTTTTGGCGGACATTTTTCCTTAACCTCTTCCATCGGCATCAATATATCGCGTGCATACAGTCGTTTATTGAGAACCGAAGCGAATGTTGGTAACTCGCTTGTATCATTACATTGCTTATATGCATCTACTACCCCGTATTATCAGGTCATGCCGATATGCTGATTGTTTGATATTAGTTTGCGTATAGGCATCTACTACCTCGTATACTATCAGGCCATATTTGTGTATATGCATCTACTACCTCGTATTATCAGGTCATGCCGATATGCTGATTGTTTGATATTAGTTTGCGTATAGACATCTACTACCTCGTATTATCAGGTCATGCAGATATGCTGATTGTTTGATACTAGTTTGCGTATAGACATCTACTACCTCGTATACTATCAGGTCATACCGATATGCTTAGTTTGCGTATAGGCATCTACTACCTCGTATTATCAGGTCATGCCGATATGCTGGTTGTTTGATATTAGATTGCGCATAGGCATCTACTACCTCGTATTATCAGGTCATGCCGATATGCTGGTTGTTTGATATTAGATTACGCATAGGCATCTACTACCTCGTATTACCAGATCAAGCCGATATTCTGATTGTTTCATGTTAGTATTACTTTGTTTAAATGGATCTTCAACTACTAATCAATTTAAACCTTGTATTATTCAGGTCATGCGAAGATGTTGATTTCATACCTAACGTGGCTACTGGCATAAAAACAAGCAAGCAAGTCAAAGACGTCGTCGATGGTCTAAACAAAATCAAGCTTGATCTCAACGTTGCAAAAAAACAAAAACAAGAAGATTTAAAAAGAATCGGACGGGAAATGAGCAAATCCCTGACCGACATTGATCAATTTAGAGATAAAATAGTAAGTCACTTAGACGAGATTGTAAAAAAGGCTAAAGCTGAAGTACAAGCGCAGTATGCAGAGTTACTAAAAGCGATCAACATACGGACGCAACAGCTGGGAGATATGATTACATCACTTGACGACAACGTTAATCACGTGGAATCTTCCAAACGAGACAGCGAGGCTCATGTATTTCTGTATGTTAAGCAGGGGAAAAGAAACGCAGTTGATGGCAGTAAACTACTAAGCGAGATGGCAACGGAGACAGAAAGGCTCAACTATTCTATCAACAGTGACATCACAGCTTACGTCATGAATCTGAAGTCTATTGGAGGTATCCGCGCTAAAGAAGAGAAGCCACGCATCCAAGGCGAAGATATCAGACCAATTAGTTCTGCTTTCTTCCATAAGCAGTACAATGTCAAGGTCAGTGGTGATAAAAAAACATGTGATATACAAGGGATAGGCCGGATGGATGATGGATCTGTTGTGATATCCGACAGCGACAACAACAAACTGAAACTACTGAACTCAGCATTACAGCTTATGGACAGCTGTACCGTGCCGAGCGAGCCATGGGGTGTGTGTAGTACCGGTCCAACAGAAGCAGCAGTAGCACTGCCAGACGACAGGAAGATACAGTTTATATCCACTGGTGATAAACTGTCTCTTAGTGGATATAAACTGTCTCTCACGAGATCCTTCCAGGTGGGTGTGTTATGTAATTATGTGGCCGTCAACAAGGGGGAGTTGTTTGTTACCTGCGCAGACCAAGTACGTGTATACAGTCTGGCAGGAAAACACCTGCGTACCTTCCAAAACGACACATCAGGACAACCAATGTTTTGCACCTTAATGTGTATTGCAGTCAGTAATGATGGAACCAACATCCATGTAACCGACGGTTATACCGGCGTGGTCACCGTGGACATACAAGGACACCGACAATCAACCTTCACCGACCCGTCACTGAAGTCGGCCTTTGGAGTCTGTGAACTGGAAAACAACAACCTGCTCGTGTCTGGCTGGGGTTCTCACAACGTCATCCAGATAGGCAGCGACGGGAGGATGATAGGCAACATACTATCTAAGGCAGACGGGATAAAGAAGCCACAGTCACTGTATTACGACAAGGTCAACTCTCGGCTGATTGTTACCATGGAGAGAACCGATCACATCAAGGTGTTTGATTTACTCAGAAAGTAAAGCTACATGATACAGACGGTATATCGATAGGAAATGAAAAGTTGCTATTGTAATAATGACGCCATTTATTTGTTTTAAAATGTTTCAAAACATCACTTTAAAAAGATGTCTGTGTACCAAGTTTTATACCGTGGTAAGTGTAAGTGTTTATTATTCAAACCTAGAATTCACCCTCAAGATGTCGGGTAGAATCCCCCCAAATTCATGTTCATTTTATCATTCTTTTGTTCATGTTCATTAAAGGTCTTCATCATGATCCCTGCATTGCTTCAGGTGCTATCTCGCTCGCATCAAAAGAGCAGTGGCAGAAAAACAATAACGTGGATCCAGCTTAAATGGAGTTTCTACGATAGAATTTGCAGCAACTCTGCAGTTCAGGGTGAGATTTTCCATATTTTATCTCGATGTACATGGAAGATGAGCCTGGCATGTTCATGCCTGTTAGGCGCCATATAACCTTTTCATGTGTTGGTGCGCCTTAAAACCTCAATTCAATTCAATTCAAGATGTCGGTGTATAAAACATCTACATGTATATACGTTGTCACACAGTTTTAAATAAATATTCCAGTGACATTTCTTTTCTTCTACATTTATGTTAAATATATGTTAAATGATAATTATACAGCTACACATTTTCACACAAAAAAACAACAACATTGTAGTGTGTACATAGGCTTAGACTTACTCGTGCACTTTAGCACTGTTTAGTGATCACATAAGGGATTCTCGGATACATGAATCCGAAACTCTTTCACTCCAGAATAAATATACTCCCGAATGTATGGGGTATGTAAGACAAAGCCACAGAAAATGTGAACATTGGTGAGGCTTTTATATCCGGATTCTTATGGGCGGATTTAAGCCTTATTAGGGGAGGCGTGGAGCGCACCTTGAAAAAAAAACACTTTGCAAACAAAATATATTCTCCACCCATTTGTAACAGTTTTGTTGCTACATTACTCTAAACTGTATGGTTCGCTCCGTTACTGGATCCGCGCATGATTCTAAAGACCTGAAAGACTTTCCCCCTATGCCCCTTTATAAAATTCACAAATACATTTTTTGTTTTAATAATGCTATCTGATCATTTCTGAAGTGGTTAATACTGTTTTATCCACATCAACTGCAATCAAATATGTTTAAAGTAAATAAGGTATATTTTATTAAAATAAATAATAAAAGCCAATTAAAGCTATTGTTTTTTCTCGCAATGTATTGGCACAAAACAGGCTTCACTGTCGCGGCATGGCTAACAAATACACTCAACCCACTGCCTTAGTGTAGTAACGGGCTTCATTTACTTAACTGGAATGTGTCCTTTCCCTCCTCATATGGTTTGTTCTGACGGAGGTAACACACTCACAATCAAGACAATTTTCTGAGTATGGGGGTGGTGGAGGGATTCTCGCCTTTTACATACACATAGAACAGTATTTCATGATAATAAATTGGACACATGATGAAATATTTAGGGTCGATGTAGGCGAAGAAAACGTTGGAATTTAACATTGGTAAAGTAGAGCCTACAATAGTCTGATATATTTAATGAGAATAAGATTAAATATATGTTGTCTATAACCGTCAATGCTGGTCTGTTATTATATTGTGCGTGGGATGTCAATGCGGGTCAGTTATTCAGTTGTGCGTGGGCCGCTGGTCTGTTATTATGTTGCCCATAGACCGTCAATGTTGGTTATTGTTCGGTTGTTTGTTGTCCGCCAATGCTAGTTTGCAGAATGCCAATGCTTTCTGTTAATATGTTGTCTGTCGCTATTGCGTAAATAATTTAGGAAAATCGATAATTGTTGGCAGTTTTATTACCCTTAAAAAATGTCACATTTCATTTGTGTGCTCTATTGCTACCCTGTTCTTTAGAAAGCATGCCAATTTCATGTTTACTTGGAGTATAATGAGAAGAGTTTAATCGGATGTCTTTAGGAGTTTTGTAATGGGTTTGTGTTAAATAAATTACACAACAGTTTGTATGTCTACCTTTGATAAAATAATTAACGATATTGTTTTGATTACGCTCACAAACATAATCATCAAACATCTTTTGAGTATCGGAGTCTAAATCATTCACAGGGATAACTTCATCATTTGAACATTCTAATATGCCTTTGACTGGAATTTTAATCGTTTTCGCTAGTTTATCAAAACGTTCTGATAAAACCATATACTTAGCTTGTTCCAATTTTTTAGCAAATAAATACATATTTTCATACTACGCCAATTGTTCCAACAACATGTGAACTAATGTATGTGTCATATCAGAACCCGAATTACAACATATAAGCATTCTAAAACAAAAATCTGACATATAGTCGTATATCTGCTTGAAATTACTTTGTTCTACATTTAAATCATAGTTTGGAATTTCCATATAATGTATAATATAATATATAGCCGTTTAATAATTATCTAAGTACTATTACAATGAAATGATAATAATTGTCTAATTGTTATTATCAATTTCCAAAGTTTATTGTGGAATAACAAAAATCCCTTATGGTAAAAACTAGGAACAGAAGCGAAATGTTTTACAGCTAATCAAGGTAGATATTTCGGTTTGGCCAAAATAACTAAATCTCTGCCTAAACCAAAAGAAGCAAAACCATCAAAGAATGTAAAAAATCCAGGAAGTTTAACTCCAGGAAACAAAATGGCTAATCAGTTTTTATGGGATGGTGTGTTTTCCGTCGTCCGTCCGTTAACTCTTTCCTTGTTAACACGATAGGGCCTTCATTTTTTTATCCGATCTTTTTCAAACTTTACCGGATGGTTGATACCAATGAAAGCTCCGGACAAGTTCGAAAATCAGCCAGATCCGACCAACACCGGAGTTACGGCCTTTGATTTTCTGAAGTATGCTATAATTTTGCATTTTTTATAACACGATAGGGCCTTTATTTTTCATCCGATCTTTTTCAAACTAAGCTCAGACGAGTTAAAAACAACCAATTTGGACTAGTAACACCGGAGTTATAGCCCTTGAGATTTAGTTAAAATTGCTATATTTTGCCTCGATAACGCGATAGGGCCTTTATTTTTCATCCGATCTTTTTCAAACTTTACCAGATTGTTGATATCAATGAAAGCTCAGACTAGTTCGAAAACCAGCCAGATTCCACATTTTGTTAAAAATGCTATATTTTGCCTCGTTAATACTATAGAGCCTTCCCTTTACCAAACTTATATCAATGAAAGCTCGGAGAAGTTAAACAAGAGGCCCAAGAGAGCCTGTGGACGCTCTACTGGCTAACATGGCTCTTATAACATCAATGAAGAGAGTGACTGCCATTTACGTTTTTTTTTGAAAGTTTCGGGAAAAAAACAGCTTTTTGACTAAAACAAGGGCCATAACTGAAGAATCTGGTAAATTATGGTAAAGATCAGATGAAAAATGAAGGCCCTACCATATTAACGAAGCCAAATATAGCATTTTTAACTAAATCAAGAGCCATAACTCCTCTGTTACTGGTTCGACTGGTCCAAAAAAAAGAAGAAAAAATCAACAAAAAAAAAGAAAGTCGGAAAATCTGGTAAAGTTTGGCAAAGATCAGATGCAAAATGAAGGCACTATCGTATGACGAGATAAATTATAGCATTTTTAACAAAATCAAGGGCCATAACTCCGCTGTTACTGGTCCGATCTGGCTTGTTTTCGAACTTGACCTAGGTTTCATTGACATTAAAAGTTTGGTAAAGATCGGATGAAAAATAACGAGGCAAAATATAGCATTTTGAACTAAATCAAGGGCATTGCCTCCTCTGTTACTGGTCCGATATTGATGGTTTTCGAACTTGTCCGAGCTTTCATTGATATTAACAACCTGATAAAGTTTGGTAAAGATCAGATGAACAATGAAGCCCCTATCGTCTTAACCAGGCAAAATATAGCTTTTTGAACTAAATCAAGGGCCAAAACTCCGCTGTTACTAGCCCGATATGAATGGTTTTCGAAATTGTCCGAGCTTTCATTGAACAATCTGTTGATCGGATGAACAATGAAGCCCCTATCGTCTTAACGAGGCAACATATAGCATTTTTAACTAAATCAAGGGCCATAACTCCGCTGTTACTAGTTCGATATGGCTGGTTTTCAAACTTGTCCGAGCTTTCATTGATATTAACAATGTGACAAAGTTTGGTAAAGATAGGATGAAAAATAAAGGCCCTATCGTCATAACGAGGCAGAATATAGCATTTTGAACTAAATCAAGGGCTATAACTCCGATGTTACTGGTCCGATACGAATGGTTTTCGAACTTTTACGAGCTTTCATTGATATTAACAATCTAATAAAGTTTGGTAAAGATCGGATGAACAATGAAGCCCCTATCGTCTTAACGAGGCAAAATATAGCATTTTGAACTAAATCAAGGCCATAACTCCGCTGTTACTGGTCCGATATGGCTGATTTTCGAACTTGTTCGAGCTTTCAACGACATTAGCGATCTGATAAAGTTTGGTAAAGATCGGACGAACAATGAAGCCCCTATCGTCTGAACGACACAAAATATAGCATTTTTAACTAAATCAAGGGCCATAACTCCGCTGTTACTAGTCCGATATGGCTGGTTTTCGAACGTGTCCGAGCTTTTATTGATATTAATAATGTGGTAAAGCTTGGTAAAGATAGGATGAAAAGTGAAGGCCCTATCGTCTTAACGAGGAAAAAAATAGCAATATAGCATTTTTAACTAAATAAAGGACCATAACTCCGCTGTTACTAGTCCGATCTGCCTGGTTTTCAAACTTGTCTGAGCTTTCATTGATATTAACAATGTGGTAAAGTGTGGTAGAGATAGGATGAAAAATGAAGGCCCTATATATCGTCTTAACTAGGCAAAATATAGCAATATAGCATTTTTAACTAAATCAAGGGCCATTACTCCGCTGTTACTGGTCCGATCTGGCTGGTTTTCGAACTTGTCCGAGCTGTCATTGTTATTAACAACCTGTTAAAGTTTGGTAAAGATCGGATAAAAACGAAGGCCCTATCGTCTTAACGAGACAAAAGTTAACGACGGACGGACGGACGACGGACAACTCGCCATCCCATAAGCTCTGCTGGCCCTTGGCCAGTAAAGCTAAAAAACAGCCATATCGAACCAGTAAGAGCGGAGTTGTGGCCCTTGATTTAGTTAAATATGCTGTAGTTTGCCTTGTTAAGACGATCGGGTCTTCATTTTTAATATCAATGAAAGCTGGAACAAGTTCGAAAATCAGCTATATCGGACCAGGAACACCGGAGTTATGTGCCCTTGAATGATTGAAAATGCCATTTCCAGCCTTGTGAACACTCCAGCGCCTTCATTTTGTATTCGAGCTTTCCCAAACTTGGCCAGATTGTTGATATAAATGAAAGCTCGGATGAGTTTGAAAACTTTGTACAGACTATTTCTCCTGATTTCAGTTAAACTTGACAGGAATGATCAGTACCAAGCCTAGTTGCGCATATTATTGTCATGTTCTGGTTGAATGATCTTTGTTGGAGTTGTCGCCAGTAGAGCGATACAGACCCTCTTGGGCCCCTTGTTTATCATAGACACCGATGCAAAATTAAAAGCTCTTAAAACATATTTACTAAGACAGCGTCAGAAGCAGAAAAGAAAAAAATGAAAGTAAAATATCACGAGCAGAAAAAGAAACAAAACAGGCTTTTTTAAAAACATATTTCTAATATAGAATTTAAGGCAAATAAACCACAAGCCAAAAAAGGAACTAAACAATCAATAAGAAATAATCATAGGTTAACGTCAAGGTAATATAACTTAACTTATTTCATCTAACCTTATCTTATACATGTATTTGTCAAAAATGGAAAGAATTATTAGCAGGTAAAAGCAAAAATCAAGAGAACTTTAAAAGAGGTTGAAAATAAAATAATTAAAAAAAGGAATAGAAACAGGGGCTAGTCATGATTTTTACAAAGAATTATTTAAACCGGTAACTAGCGAAATAAAAGATCAGTCAGAATAGTTAACTAAATCAGTTATAATTTCAATTTAAATAAGCCAGCAATTAGCTACTCTTCCAGAAATGAGCCTACAATCAGCTGCTCTTCCTAGAGCTATTGCTAGTGAGGCATTGAAAGAACAAGCGTATCAGGGGCTACCTCAGTTATCTGATTAGGAGCTTGATACAGCTGATCCAGCTGGTACAGAACCTGCGCCAGAAGTAATTACTGCAGATATAGATGCTGGAAATGATACAAAATAATGTGCTACAGAAGTATAAACTCCCATTGCTACTCTTCCAGAAATGAGCCAGCAAATAACTATTCTTCCAGAAGCTAGAGTTATGGAAGCGTCTGAAGCACAAGTGTATCGAGGGCTACCTAATGTATTTGATGAGGATTCTTATACATATAAAACAGTTATTCCGTATCTAGATGCTGGAATTGATAAAACTGTGGTGGATGACATGACTTTGAATTGCCAACGAGGTTAGTGATAGCCAAGACGAATACATCTGACTCTTGTTTGTGTTTTTTGTTTCCAAGGGATCCCCTTTGCAATATTTATTGACTTTCACACTAGCGTTTGTTTAGTGCTGAGTGGCGTCCGTAAAACGTCGCCCCGACTACAAATTAGTAGTGTTATTACTTACTGGTCCTTTGGGATCATACAGCCCGATCTTTGTGGCTTTAAAGTAGAATATCGGTTAAGCCGGTGCAAGGAGGCGTGGGAGGTGATGCACTTTACATTACTTCTCATGACTCAATAAAACCGAGACTGCTACTTTTCTCTCTTGTTTGTGTTTGTTGCTCCCAAAGGATCACCTTTATCAGTATTTAGTAATTTTTTTCAAGTTGATGTTGTGGATGAAACAGACTCACGTGCTCAACTTTGGGAAAAAAACACAAAAAAACTTAGTTTCAAAATGTCCTAAACATGAATTATCAAAAACAAAAGGCTTTAAAATGAGCGTTAATTCAACAATTACTTTCATGAAACGGGTGCTATAACTTAATATAAAGCAGCTTACCAAAAGTCTTTACTTCCAAAACAGCACTTATTACAGACACAATGGAAATTAAAGATGCACTAGATACAGAAGCTGATGAAATCGTGGCTAGAATTGGAGATGGTTTGCCGAGGAAAGTGGTCGGATGATTAAAGTAGTTAATACTCAGTTTGTAAATCGAGTCTAGTACAAGCCTTTAGGAGGTAGTTCTTATTTAGGATCACAAAACGAACTTTGTAATGCTTAGAAAGATTTAATAAATATAAAAAATGAAAAAAGATAATGAGTGCTTCAGATGGTGTCCTTGGCTTACACTACACGTCTCCTGTTGAAAAGGATCCCCAAAGGATATCAAAGTATAAAAAAACAAAAACATATTGGAGATCTTGATTATAAAGGAATTACATTCCCTGTTACTATAAATCAGATCCCATAAATAGAAACATAAAATAACATACGTTTTAATGTATTCGGTTATGAGAATGAGCATATAAAAAAATAAATGTAAGGAAACTTGTGACATGCTTTTAATTAGTGAAAAAGGAAAAAATATTTTGTATAGATAAAAGATTTTAATCGGCTGATGTTTACTCAAACATTATTCAAGGGTAAAAAAACGGTTTTGCAAAACATGCTTACAATGATTCTCAACAAATACAAGTGAAAGCATGGCATGATTGTGTTTCTATAAATGGTAAACAAGCAATAAAATGCCAGAAAAAAATTAAAAGGTTCATGTTAAAAACTATGACGGACAGTTAATGGTTCCAATTGTTATATATGCTGACTTTGAATCTATTGCTAACCCTGAAAAATCATACACAAAAGCATATCAAAAACATACTGAACAATGACAGAATCAGAAGAAAAAGAGATTTAAGAAATCCAGGAAACTGTCATATTTGTAATAAGAATTATGTAAAATGTGATAAAAATAGAGGTCACTGTCATGTAACTGGAACGTTTAGGGGAAGTGCTCATGAATCTTGTAATCTTAACTTTAGGTTGTATTTCATAATTTAAGAGGATATGATTCACATTTTATAACGCAGCAGATTGGAAGGGTTAAAAGAGAAATAAATGTCATACCGAATAACATGGACAAATACATGGTTTTTATTCTAGGAAACAATTTGGTGTTTATTGATAGTTTCCAGTTTATCACTTGAAAGTTTAGTAAAAAAACATTCCGTCATTTAATTATACATCACAAGATTATCATGATGAAAAGTCAAAATTAGTAAAAATAAAAGGTGTTTACCCTTATGAACTGATGTGTTGCTGTTAGCAGATGTTTTTGAAAACTTTAGGAAGATGATTTTTGAGTACTATAATTTAGAATCTTGTCATTACTTTAGTAGCCCTGTGTTAGCTTGAGATGCATGTCTTAAAATAACTGGAATTCAACTTGATTTATATTGATCAATGTTTGTTTATAGAAAAGGGATTAAGAGGTGGTATAAGTGACATTGCTGGAAGGTATTCAAAAGCTAACAATTAGTATATGGTAAATATAAATGCAAGGAGGAAATTAAGTACATAATATACCTTGATGCTAGTAACTTATACGTAGAGAAGTGGGGGGAGAGTGGCGGGGAGGGGGTGCTAAGTACCAACCACCACCTACTGAGGTGACAGACACAGACCGCATTCGGTAGTTATTCATCAAGAAATGAATTCTTAGTTGTCACTATAAGTGATGTTGATAATGAGCAAACAAAATAAAAAGCATTCAAGCACGAACCGTATCTTTGATGGAGATCGTCTGTTATACTAAATGTGCCATTTTTCCCAATTTGACCATAATGAAGCAATTGCTAGATTTTCATCCAAATCTTTTTAAATGCTCAATAAGTGGTAGGCCATCAAAGCTTTTTGGATGGCGAGTAGTCCGTCGTCCGTCCGTCAGTTGTCCGTTAACGATATGGCTTTCATTTTTCAGCTGATCTTCACCAACCTCGGCCAGCTTGTTGATATCAATAAAAGCTCGGATAAGTTCGAAAGCGAACTAGATCGGATCAGTAACAACGGATTTGTGTACCTTGAATTAATTAACTATGCTATAATTTGCTTCGTTGAGACGCTAGCTTTATATTTCATCCGATCTTTACCAAACTTGGCAGATATTTGATACTAATAAAAGCTCGAACAAGTTCAAAAACCAGTTAGATCGGACTAGTAGTAACAGTGACTCTTGGCTTATTTAAAAATTATATTTTAACCTCAGTCATTAGCATTTTAACTCCTTCATTTTTCATTTGATATTCATCAATCTTTTGCTTGGTAAATATCTAAAAAAGTTTTGTTCGAAAACAAGATTTGTCGGACTTTAACAGCAGAGTTATGGCCTTTGAATTACTCGTTAGTGCTATAGCACATCCATTTTCCATTCAAACGTTACTTAACTCTCCCAGATTGTTGATATTAATAACAACTCTTAAAAATCCCAGATAGATCGGATTGGTAATCCCAGAGTTATGGTCCTTATTTTATTGAAAACTGCTATATTTAGCTTGTTAAATAAATCTAGCTATCACAAATATCGTGCATCACAAATAAAACTGGGCTGGTAAAGACGCTGCGTCTAAAATTTTCACTGCGGGTTCAAATCCCACTCGGAGCTCGACTTGTCAAGTGAGAAAATGTCGAATCTTACGGATGGTGGGAGGTATACAGTACTGGTTCTATCGAGGAAAAATGGGGTGGTCTGCCTCTACCACACAAAAGCGACCGTCATAATTATATAGCCTATCATGTGATAACAGATATAGAACAACATTCAAACAAACATATCACAAATAAGCCTAGATAAACACAAGAGGTGCAAGAGGGCCTGTGGACGCTCTACTGGCTAGAATGGATTTTATATCAAGCTTTGTCGAAAATTCCCTTCAGTACTTCTTTTAAAAAATTGCAAAAAAAACACAAAATACTGTAACCCACAACAACACCCACAACCAAAATTTAAACTCTTGACCAATGCTAATATTTAAACAAAACAATAACTAAAAGAAATAGAAATTAAAAACAAAAATACACAATGCCTTTCATTGTAAGTTGTATGTTAAAAGCATTTCAAATGTTTTTACTTGTATCACCTATGTTTTCTTTCTTAATATTTTCAGGTTTCTTTCATCTGTACAGTTCCAATTTCAATTCCCAACTACACCCAGACCAGGCATCGTCGTTCTATCATTAGACGTTCTCATGATAAAATTAGTCGTGAGTGCGTACAGAGTTCTCCCATCGGTTCCCGAAAGCATAATCGGCAGTCATCGGCAGCCATTAGTAACCATCGTTAGTTGTCGATGGGCAGTCAATCTTGCCAAAACTCTACATCTAGGGTAGCGGTGGCCTTGATATGACACATTTCAAAATGGCGACGAACATCATCTCCGAAACAGATATTGCTGAGATTATAATCCCAATAAAAATACAAGTGAATAATATGAGTCATTATGAACAGAGGAGCATTAAAAAACGGTATGTATCACCCGTCTTGCCTCTTTTCTAATTTACTGGTAGTCACTTACAGCACTGCGCTGACGTTAGTGCATATAGTACAGAGCGTTTTCGGTTGCCGTCGGTGGCCCGATGCGTATAAATGGCGTTGTAGAATGCGTGTACATTGCTACACGTCATAATTAGAGAGTGGCTCACATATATGTACTAGATAATGATTGTTTGCGTAACGATGATTGTATAAGATTGTTGTGTTAATGAACCGACGTCTAAGAATATGTATAATTACAGCCTAAGCCTCCCGGAGTGGAGCTAAGCCTATGGGTGTGTAGGCCCTCTAGGTGATTCATCGCATAACGTAATGAGCGGGTGGAGAAGGTCCCCGTACCTGGACAACATGGTCAGCAATCTCTACACAGAGTTGTCGTTTCTTGCATACACATACATCTCTGTCAACGTCTCATCAAATACCAAGAATCTTGGCAAACGATGAAAAACGATGGAAATGCAACATTTCTTGATTGCACTAATATGTTTCTGAATTAACTTTATTTGAAATGCTTAAATTACAAAAGGAAACAATTTTTCGGCTTGAATGTTTTAAATATACAATAAATTATGCTCAGAATTATATTGCGGTCGAATAAAAGTTTGTACTTTGGCATATCACTCCGCCGTCAACACATTCATAATACGCACCACCAAATCGTTTCCATAGGGTTACAGTACAGCATTTTGCTTACCAGCACTTTCCAGTATCACAAAGCTCTTAACAACATACCTTGAATTAAATTACTAACTTAAAATATATATCAAAATGTAGACAATAAGTCGTGTTTCTTTCATCTGTTTACGTGTTAATCAGCAGCCGTTGGTGTTGTCACGGTGTTGAAGTTCTGTTCGCCATTTTGATATTTTAGCTATGGTCATGTAACAAATTATCATGCGATCGCAGGCTACTTTCCTAGACGTTGACAGAGGTCAATGACGGCCTCTGGGAGAGATTGCATGTTCAGGTGTTAATAGAAGCAACAATCCCCGGGACACATGGTTGGCCCGTCATCAGACCTTCGTGGAGGAACTTCACCACACAACCTCGTTGGAGGCTAAACATCGCGTCATTAGCAATTATAGAAGGCTTTTGATGACAATCAACGATCATTGGTGTCGCGCATCATGTTCATAAACTCACGCGCATCAAATACATCGCGTTAGATCATCATTCCTGTTAACGTTTCTGATCATCAACATTGGTGTAACTTCAACAAGAGGGTCCCCATAACAGCTGATAACAGTAAACTACCAAGAGGTGAATGACCTGATAGGTTTTTGATAGCTAGAAAAGCATTGCTGGTAAGTTTCATGAAAATATGTCATGTAGTTTCAGAGGAGTAGTCGCTACAAGTTTAACTATATAAACAAAGATGGCCGCGGCAGCTATGTTTAATGTCGAATCAAAATAATTTTCATCAAGGACCAACATCATGTCATGCTGATCATTTTAGAAAAGGTCCCATATCAAAATCACTTATAGTTCTCAAGAAGTAGTCGCTACAAATATTTTTTTAAAAATCTATTTTTAGCCGTGACGGCAATCGTGAATTTCCGGACGACCTGACATTTTGCTAGGATCAACTAGATATCAATAGCAACATTCCTGTGAAGTTTCATGAAAATCCGTAAAGTAGTTTCAGAGGAGTAGTCGCTACATGCTTTTACTATATAACTCCATGTAAACAAAGATGGCAGCTGGCGGCATGTTTAATGTCGAATCAAACTTAATTTCGACAAGGATCAACATCATGTCATGCTGATCATTTTATAAAAAGTCCCATACTTATAGTTTTCAGGAAGTAGTCACTACAAATTTATTTTTTTAAATCTATTTTTAGCCGTGGCGGCCATCTTAAATTTCCCGCCAGCCTGAAATTTTGCTAGGATCAACCAGATATCCAGAGCAACATTCCTGTGAAGTTTCATGAAAATCCGTAAAGTAGTTTCAGAGGAGTAGTCATTACAAGTTTTTATTATATAACTCTATGTAAACAAAGGTGGCAGCTGGTGGCCATGTTTAAAGTCGAATCAGAATAATTTTCGACATGGATCAATATCATGTCATGCTGATCATTTTAGAAAAAGTCCCATATCAATATCACTTATAGTTTTTAACAAGTAGTCGCTACAAACTTGTTTTTTAAAAATGTATTTTTTAGCTTTGGCGGCCATCTTGGATTTAACATCAACATGATTTTTTGCTAGTATCAACTAGACATCATGGGCAACGTTTCTTCTGTAAAGTTTCATGAAAATCCATCCAGTAGTTTCAGAGGAGTAGTCACTAAAAAAAATGTTTACGGACGGACAGACGGACGGACGGACGACGGACGCCGCACCATCTTTGATCAGTAGAGCTAAAAGAACACTGAAAACAGTTAACAGTACATCTAACAGATAACAGTTAATATTATTTCACAAAAACAGATAACAAAATATAAATTTCTCCAATACTTATGGCATATACAGTTATGTGTGTTGATAACGCTCAATAGTATAGGTCTTAAATAAACTTTATAGACCATGGGCTACTCAACTTTTCGGTACCAAATCAGCTGGCAAATTTTAAATGCTACCACCTTTTAGATATATCTTAGTAAAAAAGAAATAGCCAGGATAGTTTTTCTATAACGGTAGGTTAACACATTATTTTTGGGCAAAAACATGCAAATTCGAACAAAAATCGCTAAAAACTGGAATAATTTCTTTTTTAAATATTAACATTGCATTATTATGGAGCTGAAGTGTCTGAAAGTTGTCTGTTATATTCATATAAATAATAATAATACATGAAATGAACACAATGTATACAGCTTGCCATTTTGGGGGGAAATCAGCAAAAAAAGCATACAAATCGTTGATTTTTGGAATAATTAATTTAAAAAATATTGACACTTCCAATTAAACAAAATAGAAGTTTTTAAAGTGTTTTCACTTATCTAAAGATGTCCTGAGATATAGGTAAAATTCTAAAGGACAAACTGGGATATTTTGGGCCAAAAGTTGCAAATTTGAACCAAAATCCCTAAAAACGGGATTACTTTAAAACATACAATTTTCATTACAATATAAGGAGATTTAAAGTCCTTAACGTTATCCGTTATACATGTCCATGAAAACAAATATGTGGAATGAATGAAATATATAAATCTTGAAATTTTGGGGGAAATCAACAAAAAATGAATTAAAGTCGCTGAATTTTGGAATAGTTATGAAATTTTAAATCATGATTAAAATATAGTAAAACAGAAGTCGTTAAAGTATTTCTTTAAATGTAAAGGTGTCATGTGCTACAGAAGAGACACTCCTAAAGGATCAGAGATTTGAAAATTCCATTATCGAAATTTAAACCAAAACCGCCGAAAACTGGACTATTTAAAATATAATTTTATTGCAGTATAAGGGAGTTAAATGTTCTTTCAACATTCTCTTATATTAATGTACATGAGAAACATGTTTGGAATAAACAAAGTTTATTTGTCTTGAGATTTTTGGATATTTATTTATAACAAAACAAAGCATTTTTCAAAAATGTAAATAAAGATGTACAGACAAAAACATTTTGTTTTAAATGAAATGGAGCTTAAGGTCTTTAACCTTTTCTTAGAAGAAGAAAAATAGCTTGCAAAAAGAGAATTGCAAAAAGAGAATTGCAAAATGAGAATTGCATGAATATCATGTATTTGTAATCAATACATTGAAGACATCTTTAAACGATTTTGATAATTAAACTCAAACTCACACATTGTATACGTATATGCCATTGTAGTATTTCTTTTATTAAACTATTGCAAAACAATATATGGCAATTAACAGAAGCGAGAGAAGTGATATTTCGGTTTTGGGTTGAGAAAAATGAAATTCAGAAGTAAACGTAGTTTTAAAGAAAACAGCCTGGCAAATAATATACGTCTCAAAGTTATTGTAAGAGACAATCATAATATTAACATCTTTAACAGAATACTACGTTTTCATATGCCGAATGTTGACGCATGTTAACATTCTGACTCTGGTATACATGCTTTCTGCAAGTACAGTGTAATGTAAGTTACGCAAGATACTTTGATAATATTTCGAAATTATAAAGAAACAGATGGGTCATCTGTTATACCAGGCCTTATAACAAAGTCCAATGTGTACCATCCCTATTCTAAAGGTCTGTAAGACTTTCCGAGGTCCTTGTTGGCACGTGGTGGTATGCACGCAAATGTTTAACTGTTGCTGCTGCATATGTGGGGAATACTGATCATAAAGAGCTGACCAATTGAATCCACAACGCTATAGGATGGACATACAACTAGCCGTTGTAATGAGACACGGGATTATTATTAACTAATATCCAGTTGATAATTATTCCAGGATCTCATTACAACGGCTTGTTGTATGCCCATCCTAATGCGTTGTGGATTGGATGGGAAAAATCTCACCATCAGTTTTTACTATAGACTTTGTGCCCATTTAGACAACCTGAACAGTGCTGTTTAAAATAATATTTAACTACCGTCTTTCAAAACATGTCTTTCAGGATGCTCTGTCCTATTTCCTTAGTGGTATCTAGATTATTCCTTTCTTTCAGCACTCAAACTACTTTGTAAATCAGTTGTTTCGTTTAAGAACGATTTCCTACTCCCAAGAACTGAAGCAAACACTGATGTGCTAGTCTTTTTAACCTCTTTGCAGCATTGCCTTTGTATCTACCCTGTGTTAACTTGCATCACATCACGTGTAACACCCGTTAGCTGCTGTATATTTAAGGACTATTGATCTGCCAGCTTTATATAAAAACATCCTCCAAAATGGATGGGGTATGGTAAAGTGAAATTTTCAACCAAATGCATACTTTAGGCATGACCAATGTCAATCATAAAGTACATGACAGTAATTCAATATTATTTACGTGAACATATAATATCATAAAGAATACTTATATCGCTGAAATTGTGCCCTTTATATCCGAAAAATATGACGCAATTGTATTCAAGATTTTTTGTGTCTTCTTTTAAGGTCAAATAAATTGTTCCATTTATCCAGCGAGGACAGACGAGACATCATTTCTAAATAAAATAAGCCATGTTATCACATCATCCAAATTTCGAAGTGCACCATTGTAAAAAGGCAAAGATATTCGTTCAATGACATGTGGTTTCGAAATAATATCAGTGTTATAGTATGATGACATTGACGGACTTTCTCTGTAAAATGTTTATAACCGGCAACATATATTTGTGGATGTGTTAAACAGAGTGACTATTTTGTATTGTATACTCTTGTATCACCTGCTTGTGATTTGGGTTTAATAAAGTGGTGTGATGTTCTGTTCTGTTCTGCATAGAAACATTGCCAAATAAAACCAATTGATCATTAGCATGTCTAAATTCGAACAAAAATGTTCCAAACCCAATTACACATCTAATAAACTGTTCATGTGTATCATTTCTGTATTGAAGGCATATGGGATATAAAGAATATTTGTCTTTTTTTAACAGTGGTGTACTTTTATAATTATGCTATACATATTGTCAGTGTGAAGGTGAATTTAAAGGTGAATTTAATGATGAAATCAAGGGCTGATAATCACATAGGTTTTTGTATATGTTAAAGAAATAACTAGAAGGGTGTCCCACAGAACACTTTTGTAGGTTGCCATGTGCTTATTTAACGTTATGAGCTAGGTCATGTTGCCGGTTAAGGTTTAATGGAAAGGGGCATAACTTTTCCGAAATGAAAGACAAAGTTATTAGACATGTGTAACGACTTTCCTTGCGGTGAGATGAAGACGTTTATAACGTTTCATGAACATATGTTAAATACTTTTTAAGTTATGACCAAGTTCAGGTTGTAGGTTATTTAAAGCATGACGGACAGATGGACGAAGACGACGAATGAAGACAGACTACAGACAAAGCGATCCCTACCTGTCTGCCATGCTACGAAGGTGACACAAGACAAATAAAACTTTGAAATGTAACATTTCTGTGAATCATTTTGTTAATGTTTGCTCAATCTTTTTAATCAAAACCTTAAAAGTGTACTTTATTATCTCCCTTTATAGCAACATCTTTATTACAGAGAGGTCACACGTTTATATTATTTCGTATTGTTTCCTATATATAGAAACTAAACAACTATATTCACATGTTATTTGCAGCATAAATATATTCTAATTTGTTTGGTTATCTTTACCTTCTTTCGATATAATGAGCGTTTAATGATTTAAAATGTTACATGTTTGCTGCCATATGTTTTTATACGTTTTCAAGGGTTGAACTATTGAACTCTTATATGTTTATATGACTTACGTAACCATTTTGAACGCAATCAAATACACAAAAAATAAATAAATTGGTGGAGTTAATCCATGCCATACATCCATTTTTATATCAATTTAGAACATTTTCTTAAAATTTACCTCCCTTTATAAGAAAATAGTTTTACACACTTAAGCTATCGAACTAAAACACTATCCTGGCTTAAAAGAAGCGTAAGACATTGACCTTTCCGAAAATGCATATTAGAATTTTCCAGCTTGAGTGGTCCATATGCATTTGGGTAGCAGCCCACGGCCTATTATCCCAGGACCGCTGTGTGTGGTACCCTGCTCAACATTCGTTATTTCAATGCGAAGATCATTTCGAAATGAGGGACATGGCTACCAGCCTACTAGGAAGTAAACTAGGGTAGTTCTTGAAAATGAAATGCTAGTTTAAATTACTTTTAACGAGCATACGAACATGGCGTCGGTCGGCGGACAATTTTCACGGTCGGTGGATAGAGGATCGGACGCCGTTTATGACTTTTCTTGTTCTCCGTGTGAGACTGAGGGTATAAATGAAGAAGCCCTACACGCTTGTGTGGAATGCGGACAAAACTTGTGTTCAAACTGTTTACGGGATCACAATAAGTTCCAAGGGATGAGGGGACATAAGATTTTGGACAAGGAAGAAATGAGGACCCGAGGACCCCAGGTGTCTCCGGTCTTAATCAAGGAGAAATGTAAAGTTCATGGGACAGAAGTGGTGAACATGTATTGTGGCAACCACGACGCTGTTTCTTGTGGAGTGTGCATTGCCTTAAATCACAGGTAGGCACAATTTAATCTTATTATTACTTTGTATGGAATTAGAAAGCAGAGTTCTTGGAATATACTCGTACGGATCAGTGATTTAAGAAGTAGTCACTGTACGGATGGAAGCTGTATTATACTAAACACTGTATTAGTTATCCATCAATTTCAACCTTTAAATTACTTCTATAGAGGATCTTGCATTTTTATCGAATTAGTATCATGTTCTGACATAGGCCTATACATTTTATCGATACAATACATAAAGGCCGTCTATACATGTTTAAAGACACATTTCGAGCTTATTGTATCTGGGGGGGGGGGGGGGGGGTGGAGGGGGGTGGAGGGGGATCTTGCATTTTTATCGAATTATTATCATGTTCTGACATAGGCCTACACATGTTATCGATGTGTGTGTGTGGGGGGGGGGGGGGGGGGGGGTGGGGGGGGGGGGGGGGGGGGGGGCAGGGTAAAAATTATAACCGTTTTGCATTTTGTGTGCACTTGTATATGTGTTAAAACAGCTTTGTATAGATGGATTTTCTTAAAAGACCGGTGTTAACAATTAATAGTTTTTGTATTTTTAGCACAATATACTCTATTATCAGTTACTTCTCACTAGCGGATACAGGGGGGGGGCGCACCCTGGCGCGCGCCCCCACTCCCTAAAGATTCCGGATCATACATGTATGTCCATGTTACTGTAGATAAAATATCAAACAATTTCGATGCACGCCCTCAGCATAAAAAAAGTTCTCGCTCGCTTCGCTCGGTCGACGCATAATGGCTAATGAGTGGTTTAAATAACACATTGTTAAATCATTTTGGTGTTAAACAATTTCGATGCACGCCGTCAGTATACAACATTTTTTCGATCGCTACGCTCGCTCGATCCATAATGGCTAATGAGTGGTTTAATTAACACATTGTTAAATCATTTTATTTGAAAACGAAATATTTTACCGCAACCGTTTTATGAGGCTAGAAACGGACCAGAAAATAGACTAAAATCTTACGCCCCCTCCTAAGCTGAAATCATGGATCCGCCCCTGCTTCTCTGCCATGTTTTAGTAAATGCAAGAAACTCATCGTGACTTCAAAATTCAAAAATCTTTGTCATCTCTGTCAGTGTTTTTGATCACCTGAGCCGAAGGCTCAATGTGATGTTTTGGAATCACTCTTCGTCCGTTGTCTGTCCGTCGTCCGTTTTGTTTTTTTGGGCGATGTTATACAACTGTGGGGCATGGAACGACCTAAGAACGACCTAAGATATATTGTGAAGAAAAGTACTGCCAGAAATGGAGACAACACCTGGCATCGCAGAGAAATCATGCCAAAGTGTGTTGTTGAACAGTGTAGACAGTGGTTACCAAATCCGTATGGACAACCTCATCTGGGCCTTAGGTGGAACTAATATTAATATATGGTGCAGTAAAATTATCACTTCTAGTTCGTGTGTTGTTGTTTGTTTTCTGATATTAATAACAACAACAAGAGAATCGGTAGAACCAATGGATGCATCCCGAAAGTTACACAGAAAAAAGTAATGTTTAGTGTGAGTGCTTCCTTATTCAAAACTCTATTATGCTCCGGATAAGATAAAAAAGGGAGATAATTAAAAAAGTAGTGAAGCTAGAGTTATGGTTCCTATGAACTGCACTCCGTCTCATTGTCCTAATCATTCACACAAACTTTAATCAAGCATACTTTTTTAGTTATGCTCCGGACAAAAAGTGTGACGCACGGACGCACGCACGCACGTACGGACGGACGGAAAAAGCGGCGACTATATGCTCCCCCATAATAAACAATCTAGTGTTTTTAGTTACAATATATTTATATCAAAAACTAAGGTAATAGTAAATGAAAAGAAAAAAACTGTGACGGGGCCTCAATATAATGTCTCTGTGGTAATCAGTCAGCCAGAAGTAAGCAGTTAAAAAGCATGCTATCCATGATTTTTCAACGACTACATTCAGTTGGGAAATGTGTCTTTCAGGTCGCTGGATATCGAATACTATTGAGTTATTTTAAGAAGCGTCACAACAGTCCTCCAGAGAAGCTTTTAGCACAATGCGTATTCTCTGGTGTTGTACACATGAACAAAAATTGCATTACGTATTTACATTTTAATAATACATATGTGTAAAACCTTCATGAATTATTGGTGCAATTATTTGAAAATCTGTTGAAAAAGTTGGATACACACTACAATTTATTAGTGTTTACCCTATATTTTCAGCATTTGTCAATCAATCAGTTACCTCAGATTTTCAAGTATTTGCAGATCTTACTACCAACACTCTTCACGACTGTGACCTATAATAGAGACTATCGATAAACCTGTGGGAAACACTAAGCCGGATAGAGTCTACGAAGACAAATTTTCATTATTAAGAAACCGCGGTCGTTCACTACGCTCCCTACCTTTCTGTTTCCTAATTAAGAAACCGCGGTCGGTCGCTAGGCCACCTTCCTCTTCATAGCCGCTATACCGCTATACGAAGAGCAAATCAAACTGCTCAAATGAGACACTTGCAAGCCCTAAACATAAATAATATTGGAGCTTAACATACCAATCATAAACACATGAGTAGGTACGGATTATGTTAGTGTCCTAGCTACTACTGTGATGGGCAATCGATTGATTAGAGGCCAGCCATCTTTAAACAAAAAAATCAAAAATGGATGGGGTATGGTCCAGTGAGTCAACCAAACGCATATTAATTGTTGGTATGAGCAATGTCAAGCATATAGTACATGACAGTAATTCGACACAATTGATGTGAACATAATAGCAGAAGGAATACTTTAATGTCAGACTTTTTTTTACGTGAAAGAATCAGTCCATGGAATAGTCCGTGTGGCTCAGTGGGTATGGAGGTGGATTTCAAAACCGGATGACCAGAGTTCAAGCGTCACCGGTGCCACTGAGTTTCGTCGGGGTTTTTTTTGGCACACATTTTTCCTTAACCTTTTCCGTCGGCATCAATATATCGCTTGCATACAAGCGATTATTTAGAACCGAAGCGAATAAATATCATTACACTGCTTATATGCATCTACGACCTCCTTTTATCAGATCATGCCGATACGCTGATTGTTTGATATTGGTTTGCGTATAGGCATATACTACCTCGTATTATCAGGCCATGCCGATATGCTGATTGTTTGATATTATTTTGCGTAAAGGCATCTACTACCTCGTATTGTCAGGTCATGCCGATATGCTGATTGTTTGATATTAGTTTGCGTATTGGCATCTACTATCTCGTGTTATCACGTCATGCTGATAAGCTGATTGTTTGATATTAGTTTGCGTATAGGCGTCTACTACCTCGTATTATCAGGTCATACCGATATGCTGATTGTTTGATATTAGTTTGCGTATAGGCGTCTATTACCTCGTATTATCAGGTCATGCCGATATGCTGATTGTTTGATGTTAGTAATAGTTTGCCTAAAGACATTTTCAACTCCTAATCAGTTTAAACCTCATATTATTCAGGTCATGCAAAGATGTTGAATTCATACCTAACGTGGCTACTGGCATAAAAGCAAGCAAGGAAGTCAAAGACGTCGTCGATGGTCTAAACAAAATCAATCTTGGTCTCCGCAATAGAAGTAAAAACAAACAAGAATATTTAAAAAGAATCGGACGAGAAATGAACAAATCGCTGACCGACATCGATCAGTTTAGAGATAAAATAGTAAGTCACTTAGACGACATGGTAAAAAAGGCTAAAGCCAAAGTACAAGCCCAGTATGCAGAGTTATCAAAAGCGATCAACACCAGTATTCAACAGTTGGGAGATATGATAACGACACTTGACGACAACGTTAAACACGTGGAATCTTCCAAACGAGACAGCGAGGCTCATGTATTTCTGTATGTTAAGCAGGGGAAAAGAAACGCAGTTGATGGCAGGAAACTATTAAGCGAGATAGCAACGGAGACAAAAAAGCTTAATTATTCTATCAACAGTGATATCACAGATTACGTCATGAATCTGAAGTCTATTGGCGACATCCACGCTAAAGAAGAGAAGCCATGCATACAATCCATGGATACCAGACCAATCAGTTCTGCTACCATCCATAAGCAATCCAACGTCAACGTCAGTGATGATGGAAATAGATGTAATATAGTAGGGACATGTCTGATGGATGATGGATCGATTGTAATATGTGATTGGAACAACAAAAATCTTAAACTACTGAACGCGACATTCCAAGTTGAGGACAGCTGTACCGTGCCGTGCCAGTCACGGGGCGTGTGTAGTACCGGTCCAACAGAAGTAGCAGTAGCACTGAGATGCAACAAGAAGATACAGTTTATATCCACTGGTGGTAAACTGTCTCTCACGAGATCCTTCAAGGTGGGTGTGTTATGTAATTATGTTGCCGTCAGCAAGGGGGAGTTGTTTGTTACATGTCATGACCCATCACAAGTACGTGTATACAGTCTGACAGGAACACACCTTCGTACCTTCCAGAACGACACATCAGGACAACCAATGTTTTCCAGCCTATACTGTATTGCTGTCAGTAATGCTGATAGTTACATCCACATTACCGACTCCAATAAAGGAGTGATCACCGTGGACAGACAAGGACACCGACAATCAACCTTCACCTACTCGCCACTGCAGTGTGTCCGGGGAGTATGTGTACTGGAGAACAACAACCTGCTCGTGTGTGGCTGGCGGTCTCACAACGTCATTCAGATAGGCAGCGACGGGAGAATGATAGGCAGCATACTATCTAAGGCAGACGGGATACAGTATCCACAGTCACTATGTTACGACAAGGTCAACTCGCGGCTGATTGTTACCATGGACAATACCGATCACATCAAGGTGTTTGATTTAATCAGAAAATAAAGCTACATAATGACGACGAAATATCGGAAGAACATAATTATTATGAAATAAACTTTTAAATGTGTTATTGTAATAATGACGCCATTTATTTGTTGAATCATTTCTAAAAATCACATTAAAAAGATGTCTGTGTACAAAGAAATATACGCGTCGGAAGTGTAAGTGATTATCCAAACCTAAAATTCACTCTCAAGATGTCGGTTCATAAAAATATGTACATGTATATACGTTGTTTTGTATCTATCATTTGTTACACAGTTCTGAATAAATATTCCAAAGACATTTCCTTTTTTTTATTTGTTAAATAAAAAATATACAGCTATTTATGTTTACAACAAACACAGCATTGTAGTGCATACAGACGGAGACCTACTTTGGCATTATGTGGTTAGTGATCACGGAAGGCACTCTCTGTTGCATATGTGAAACTATTTAACTCCAGAATAAATATTATCCAAACTGAATTAAGCCCGTTCGACAAAAACACAGAACATATAAACATGGGTGAGGTTTATATACCCGGATTTATTAATGGCGGATCTAGGCTTACTTATTAGGGAATGGGTGGAGCACTTGGCAAACAAAATATATTCTCCGCCCACTTGTAACTGTTTTGTTGCTACATTTCTTTTACATTTCTTTTCATTGTATGGCTCACTCCCACACTGGATCCGCGCATGATTCTAAAGAACTAAAAGACTTCCCAACTTGGAAATAATACTATCTGATCATTTCTGAAGTGAACACTGTAATCAAATATGTTTAAAGTAAGGTAAATTATGAATATTTTATTAAAATAAAAAAGTAAAAGTGAATTAAAACTCGTTGTTTTTCTCACAATGTATTAGTACAAAACAGACTGGACTGTCTCGGTTTAGCTTACAAATACACCCAAGCCATTGCCTTAGCGAAGAAACGGGCTTAGGTTGACTGGACATTATTAGTTGCAATATGACCTTTCCCTCCTCATATGGTTTGTTCTGTGGCAGGTAACACATTCACAATCTCTTTAAAATAGATAGAACATGTACTGGGTATGTGTCGTGGAGGGTGGTAGGAGTGCGGTGGGGGAGGGGGGTCTCGACTTGTCAGAACTTTACATTGAGCCTGCTGTAGTCTGATATGCTTAATGAATTGAACTGAATCGGATGTTATAGTCGCACCAACACCTACGGTCATATGACGACTTCCCAGCTTCCATTGGTGGTGTAAGACCCCAGGTGCCCCTCGGGGCAATTTTCGTTCACGGGCGGGCACCTGGGTAGAACCACCGACGTTCCGCAAGCCAGCTGGATAGCTTCCTCACATAAAGATTCCTAGGCCCATGAGGGATCGAACCCACAGCCGTAAGGGGCACGACTCCAACCACTCGCCCACGGACACCCCCTCGATATGGTTGATAAGAATAAGGTTACAATATATAGTGTCTATAAGTCGTTAATGCTGATCTCTATGAACCGTCAATGCTGGTTTATTTTAATGTTGTTTATTGGCCGCCAATGCTGGTTTGTGAAACGTGTGTATGCGGGCCGCCAACGCTGTACTATGTCGTTATTGCGTTAATAATGTTGACAAACGGATAAAGGGAATCAACTCCCACATTAAGAGAGCCATTCCAATTGTTGGCAATTATTACCCTCAGCAAAAAGTTCACATCACTGTCCTCATACTATTTTGGCATTTGTCGTCTCTACCGTATTGGGGTGGAAAGCACAGGTGGCAGTATCAATGTTGGTAACTAACTCTTTTTTTTATTTTGTAAAATTAAAACATAAATAAAAAATAAAATAAAATAATTGACACGCTATTTGTTTATAAGAAACATATTTAACGTCTTCCTGAAAAATATCTCCCAGAACTGTTATTGACAATGTGTTCATCTCGATCTGGTTGACATATTTGTCTAACTTGTTTTCATCAATTACTTCACCTTATAAGTAGGGGAAATAGCCCGTTTCTATTCGATTTTGTTGTTGTTTCTATATGAAGTGTATTGATAAGTTTTACTGGATAACTGATGAACATTTTCCAAGTTTCGAATCTATGCATACACTTTGTGAGCAACTATCACTGAAAACAGCTATACCCTTGAACTGTTTCGTAAACAAACAAGAATGAATGAATGGTGTTTTATGGCACGTTGACACATAAATAGGTCATATTGTGTGCAAAAACCGATGAATCATGAAACAATGAAGTAGTAATTAAAAATAATGAAACGTACAAAGATAAAAATATCTACAAATAAAGGATGATATGGTAGCAATATAAATTATGTATATATGTAAATCAAGAAATGCCCACCAACGGGCTTGTAAACAAGTTAATATATATAGGAAAATATTATATTGATTTATAAAGTCTGATTTCTTTAAGGAAATCTAAAACAAGACTAAAATCTATAGTATCAAATAACTCTTTCAAAGTATTAACTGTGTAATATCTTTGTCGCATAGGATCAAAGTCTACACATTCCAACAAGATATGTTTGACCGTTAACGGTGCAAAACAGTGTATACATTCTTGCAACTGCTCACCTTGTAATAAATATGAATGAGTACAGCGTGTATGCCCTATCCTGACCCTGGCTAGGACAACTTCCTCTCGACGAATGGGTCTACTAGAAGGACTCCATTCTCCGAGTAACGGTTTAATGGAATGGAGTTTATTGTTCACCGACAAGTCCAAAGCGCCTTGCCTAGAATTACGAATATATGTCTTGATACAATTTTTAAAATCAGTATAAGGTAATTTGGTATTACATATATGTAAGCAGCACTATCAGCTCTATCATTACCACGTATTCCTACATGGCTTGGAAGCCAGCAGAAAATAATAACATTATCAACTATAAGAGAGTTGTACTTTTCTAAAAGTTGAAGCACAACTGGATTATCATGTTTCATATTACCCAGTGCTTGAAGAGATGACAGGGAATCAGAAAAGATTACGAAATGCTCATCATCAGATTCTGAATAAAACTTAAGGCAAGGCAGGCGGCTCTTTATGCTATGCTTGTGAACAACAGCTGCTGCAGCTACCTTGTCTCCATCTTTAGAACCATCTGTGTATATATGTTGAAAGTTACTGTATTTCGATTTAATTTCATTAAATTTGCTTTGAAAGATAGTAGGATCTGTAATGGATTTGTTATTATTACAAATATCAAAAATAATTGTTGGTGTTTCCAAAGTCCACGGTGGAATTTGTGGTACTTTGTACTTGGCAATCAAATTTAGGTCGATTTCAGTGTCTCTTAATTTTGGTTTAATACGAAAATAAAATGATCGAATGGCCTCGGTTTTCGATCAAAAAGAGGTTCATAATTGGGATTAAAAATAGTATCGAAAGTTGGATTTGAAGGGTTAGATTGTAATTTAATGGTAAACTGAAGGGCTAATTTGTCCCGTCTATGAGACAGTGATGGTTCATTACTTTCAACATATAGACTTTCGGCTGGTGATGTACGAAAGGCTCCTAAGGCGAGTCGTAATCCTTGATTATGTATAGGATCGAGCATCTGCAAGTATGACTTGCGAGTCGATCCATATACTATTGAGCCATAGTCCAGCTTTGATCTGATAAGAGATCTGTAAAGTCGCAAGAGGACTTTTAGATCTGCTCCCCAATTAGTGTTTGCAACAACTTTAAATAAGTTATTAATAAGAGCTTTAAGGCATTTGGCCTTCAAGTATTTAAGGTGTGGTATAAACGTTAATTTACGATCAAAAATAAGACCTAGGAATTTTGTCTCATCCACTACTGGTAAAGGTGAACCGCCCAGTGTTAGATGAGGGTCTTCGTGATGTTTGCGTAGTTGACAAAAGTGCATACAATTGGTTTAAGATTCACCATTTTCATCAGACCAGGTCTTAAATTTATTGAGACATTGTTGTAATTGTCTCTCAATAGTATTCATGTTTTTCACGATAACATATAACAGTCATCAACATATACAGAACAATCCACACCTGGATTGATGCATTTTACTATACTGTTAATCTTTATATTAAAAAGCGTGACATAGAGTATTCTGCCCTGTGGAACACCCATCCCCTGTTCATGAATATCAGAGAGGGTTGAACCCATTCGGACACGAAACTGCCTATCATCTAAGAATTTCTCTATAAAAATGGGTAATCGGCCTCTAAGACCAAGGTCATGAAGATCATTCATAATACCGTACTTCCATGCAGTATCATAAGCTTTCTCCAAGTCAAAAAATACAGCGACTAGATGTTCTTTTTTGTGAAAGCTTCCCTAATAAACGATTCAAATCGAATGAGATTGTCTGTTGTGCCTCGTTGTCGTCGGAATCCACTTTGATACTTTGTTATCAGTTTGTTGGACTCCAGGTACCAACCGAGTCTCTCATTAATCATTCGTTCCATGGTTTTACATATACAACCAAGCGACTGGGCGAACATTTATTGGGTCCGTAGGATCCTTTCCGGGTTTGGGGACTGGAATAACGATTGCTTCCCGCCAAGAATCAGGGAAGTTTCCCGTCACCCAAACCTTATTAAATATGTCAAGAAGGGTAGAGAGACAGGATTCAGGTAAATGTTTTAATAATTGATAATGTATATCATCAGGACCAGCTGATGTATCATGAGCATTTTTAACGGACTCTCGAAGTTCTTTGAGAGTGAATAGTTTATTGTATTTCTCCAAGTTTTTCGACTTAAAGTTCAGCTTCTTCTGTTCTTTTAGTTTCTTATTTTTCAGAAAATTTGGTTGACAATTTTCAGAAGAAGAATTTTTTTAAAAAGTTTCTGCCAAAGTGTTTGTAATATCTTTGACAGATGTTATATCTCCATTATCTGTTTTAAGATGATTTACAGAACTAGAATTACCTTTACCACTTATTTTCGGGACCATGTCCCATGTCTTCTTAAGAGATGAGCGAGAATTCAGCCTAAAGACTTAAGATCTCCAGGATTTCCTCTTGCTATCTTTAATAGTACGACGGACTTTCGCACGAAAAACTCTAAAGTTATCTAAATTTGTTTGAGTTGGCCGCAAGTTAAAATTATTTAGTGCAGCTTTACGATCGCTGACTGCCTTTTTGCAGTCATCGTCGTACCATGGTTTATGTGGGCGTTTTGGATTTGCCGAGGTTTTTGGAATAGTTTGATCAGCTATATCATGAAGAGTTTTGGTAAAAAGAGTAGTTGCATCTTCGACATCCTCGAAAACGGAAGGCTTTAATTGTTCCTCGCAAAGAAATTGAAACGTAGTCCAATCAGCCTTGCGAAGTTTCCATCGTTGCGTTTTTTCGAGAAGTGGAGGGCCGATATTTTCAAGAAATATGGGGAAGTGGTCACTTCCACAGAGGTCGTCTCCAACACTCCACGAAAAATCCATCAAAAGCGTTGAATCGCATATTGTTAAATCAATGGAAGAATGAGAGCCTGTAGCAGGATGTAAACAAGTATGTGACTTATTATCAATAAAAAGACACAAATTGTTTTTGGCTAAGAAATCCTCAATTTTCTTGCCTTTATCGTTTATATCTTTACAACCCCAGACGTAGTTGTGTGCATTAAAATAACCCAAGAGTATAAAAGGTGATGGCAATTGTGCAACTATGTGATTAAGATCTTTAGGGTCTAGTGAAGAACTAGGTGGTAAATATAAGGAACATATTGTTATAACTCTGTGCATCGTAACACTGACCGTAATAGCTTGCAAATTTGTTTTCAACGCAACAGGTCTGTGAGGAATGTTTCGATTAACGATTATCGAAACTCCACCAGTCGCCTTGTCCCCGGTATCACAATTATGATTGTATAGTGAGTATTATTTAAAAGATTATTGTTTATCACTTGTCTTCAATAATGTTTCTTGAAGACAAAAGGCAATAGGGTTGTGTTCATTTAAAATTAAGCTGATTTCATCATAATTTAGTTTCAAACCTCGACAATTCCATTGAATGATCTGATTAGTTTTACCCATTATTAAGCGCTAAGGCGATTTTTAATTTTAATTTTATTTTTGGCATTATATTTAGGAGAGGTATTAGGAGACTCAAGCAGTGACATCTCCACTGATGAATCCTCCTCCCTGGAAGAAATCAGCTGAAGTGGCACCTCGACTAACTTTTCATGAGAGGATGGAAGTGGCAGTGCAGCTGCTGGCTCTGAAATGTCCATGAGCTGTTCGAATTTGTTATGCAGCTCAATAGGGCCGTTAGACACCTTTGGCTGCTCCTTGTGCTTCCTAGTTGGAGAAGCACTAGGCTTTCCAACTTCCTTAGTTGGAGCAGCACTAGACTTCCCAACCGAGGAAGTATTAGGTTTCACGACTGGGGAACTACTAGACTTCACAGTCTTAGAAGGACCCTCTTTCCAATTCTGAGAAATTGACGTGCTCTTGACATTGCCAGAGCTTGCCGATTTTGTGTTTGATTTAAATGAAAAAGTTTGATTAGGTGAAAAATTTAATTTTGGTTTGTTAAGTTGTATTTGTTGACTTTTGTTTGGATTTGATACTGAGGATGTATTCTTTGTATTTTGAATTTCTGACTGTGGTTCGTATTGCGTACTTGCATCCCTGCATTCTATGTGTGTTGCTTTTGTTTTGAGAATAGATGCGTGTGTGTGTGTGTAGTTCTAAGGTTTATAGACCGTCCGCCAACTAACACGACAAGTTTCCCTGCCGCGATGGGCACAATAGAGTCTGGTCTGTTCTAGATGGATGCGTTGGTTATGTTGTGCTGCTGCGTCGTCATTTCTATTGTAGATGTGTAGGTGGCTGTCGCTTTCGCTCTGTATAGTCTTCGCGGCGGCGGTGAGTGGTCTGTACTGAACTGGCACGGTGGTCGGCTGCTGGCGTGGTGGTCCTACATCCGCTACTGTGTCCTACAACCTCTACGAGTGTTGTGACGGTCTTTTTTGGGGCCACACCCATCACAGTATGACCCCTGCGCCGCACACACCACCCGACGTCCTTCCCCCTTGGTTGTCGAATGTAAGCCGAACGGTGAACTATTCCTTCCGGCTCGCGGACAAGACTTCCGGGATCTGTGGACGTCAGATGATGTGTGCTGTGATGGGAACGCAGGAGACATCTTCACTTTCAGTCAATCAGCAATCCTCCGTTCTTGCAGTAAGACAATATACTGCAAGATAAACGGTGTTCCGGCAGTCCCTGCGGTACGTTCGAGGGCGGTGCGCGGCAAGGATCGACCCACTTGGTCAATCCTCTTTGATTGCTGACTGTGCCCTCTCCGCGACGTGCACGCTGTGAAGATCAGGAGTGGAGAATAGATGCGTAAGAGTTCGGACTTGAAATTTTATATTTTTTTTCAATCAATTTTCGTGCTTCTGGAAAGAGAATGTTTTGTGTATATTTAACTGTTATGATTTCTTTTTCTTTTTTGAATTTTTAACATAATTTGAATTTGCGTGATGTCCTAGACCGCAGTTGGTACATTTGAGGGCGTTAGGACAATCTGATTCGTTATGCTTGAATGCAGACTCGCCACATTTACCACAAAGTTCTTCTTTAGTACACCTGGACTTGTGACGCCCAAAGGCTTGGCAATTGTAGCAACGTAATGGGTTTGGAATGTAACGTCAACATGTAATTGCAGATATGCCACCTTTATTGTTCTTGGTAAGACGGGTGTTGCAAATGTGAGGACGATAGTATTTGTACTAATAATTGTATCATTCCTCTTTATGGTTAATCGGCGAGCCGCAGTTACTAGCTTTGGCGCAAGCTCGTTGACCATTTCTTCTTCAGGTACTCCGGACAGATCCGGGATGACGCCTTTGGAGATGTTCATAGAGGTGTGAGGGTAGTATTTGACTTTGGTGTTTACAATTTGTGTAATTGTTAATAAATTATCAGAGTGAAAAAAAAATCTGTTTGAATAAGGAGAGTTTTGTTTTTTAATTTTTTAATTTGTTTTACATGTCCAGCAATGGAATCGACAGTCATCTCGATTACAAAAGGTGACATATATGTAATAGGTTTTTCCCCGTTTTCCGATTCGATAATGATAAAACGAGGAAAGGATTGGTTGATCACTGGTTCCTCAGTATCAGATTCATGTTCTGTTTTTTTACGTTTATTAGTAGTTTGTGTGTTTTGTGATGCCATGATGGTTCTACCCATCTGCTAAGTAACGAGCAATCGGTTGATTCTTACCATCCCACCGCCTGGGGGTGAAACAAGAACTTTCTTCAATGTCTTGTGGGTCGTCCATGCTAGTCTGTTATTCTTTTGTATGTGGGCCGTCAATGTTGATCTGTTATTCTGTTGTCCGTTGGCCTTCAATGCTGATCTGTATTAGGCTGTCTACAGGCCGTCAATGATGGCCTATTATGTTATTTTGGGCCGTAATGCTGGTATGTTATTCTAATGTATGTAGACCTATCAGTGATGGTCTGTTATTAGGTTGTCTACAGACCGCCAATGCTTGCCTGTTATGTTATTTTGGGCCGTCAATGCTGTTATGTTATACTAGTGTATGAAGGCCGTCAATGCTGGCCTGTTATGTTATTTTGGGCTGTCAATACTGGTATGTTATACTAGTGTGTGTAGGCCGTCAATGCTGGCCTGTTATGTTATTTTGGGCCGTCAATGCTGGTATGTTATACTAGTGTGTGTAGGCCGTCAATGCTGGCCTGTTATGTTATTTTGGGCCGTCAATGCTGGTATGTTATACTAGTGTGTGTAGGCCGTCAATACTTGCCTGTTATGTTATTTTGGGCCGCCAATGCTGGTATGTTATACTAGTGTGTGTAGGCCGTCAATGCTGGCCTGTTATGTTATTTTTGGCCGTCAATGCTGGTATGTTATACTAGTGTGTGTAGGTCGTCAATGCTGGCCTGTTATGTTATTTTGGGCCGTCAATGCTGGTATGTTATTCTAGTGTGTGTAGGCCGTCAATGCTGGCCTGTTATGTTATTTTGGGCCGTCAATGCTGGTATGTTATACTAGTGTGTGTAGGCCGTCAATGCTGGCCTGTTATGTTATTTTGGGCCGTCAATGCTGGTATGTTATTCTAGTATGTGTAGGCCGTCAATGCTGGCCTGTTATGTTATTTTGGGCCGTCAATGCTGGTATGTTATACTAGTGTGTGTAGTCCGTCAATGCTGGCCTGTTATGTTATTTTGGGCCGTCAATGCTGGTATGTTATTCTAGTGTGTGTAGGCCGTCAATGCTGGCCTGTTATGTTATTTTGGGCCGTCAATGCTGGTATGTTATTCTAGTGTGTGTAGGCCGTCAATGCTGGCCTGTTATGTTATTTTGGGCCATCAATGCTGGTATGTTATACTAGTGTGTGTAGGCCGTCAATGCTGGCCTGTTATGTTATTTTTGGCCGTCAATGCTGGTATGTTATTCTAGTGTGTGTAGGCCGTCAATGCTGGCCTGTTATGTTATTTTGGGCCGTCAATGCTGGTATGTTATTCTAGTGTGTGTAGGCCGTCAATGCTGGCCTGTTATGTTATTTTGGGCCGTCAATGCTGGTATGTTATTCTAGTGTGTGTAGGCCGTCAATGCTGGCCTGTTATGTTATTTTGGGCCGTCAATGCTGGTATGTTATTAGTGTATGTAGGTCGTCAATCCTGTTCTGTGATTTTGTTGTTTGTGGTCTATTGTTATTGTATTTGTGAGCTATTGCTTGTCTGTTATTCTGTTGCCTCTGGCTTTATGTTGTGTGTGGGCCGTCAATGCTGGTCAGTTATTATGTTGCTTGTGGGCCATAGAAGCTGGTATGTTATTATATTTTCTGTGGGCCGTCAATGCTGTTCTGTTATTATGTTGTTTGTGGGATGCTGGTCAGTTGTTATTGTGTTTGTGGGCTACTGCTGGTCTGTTATTCTGTTGCCTCTGGGCCGTCAAACTGGTCTGTTTTTATGTTACATGTGGGCCTCCAATAAAGGTCTGTGATTCTGCTGTTTGTGAGCCGTTAATGCTGGTCTGCTATTCTGTTGTCTAAAGCACGTCAATGCTGATCTGTCATTATGTTGGCTGTTGGCCATCCATGCTGATACATTATTATGTTGTATGTTGGCTGTTGGTCGTCAATGCAGATATGTTATTATGTTGGCCGTTCGTCATCAATGCTGATCTGTTATTATTTTGGCTGTTGACCATCAATGCTGATCTCTCATTATGTTGGCTGTTGGCCGTCAATGCTGATCTGTTAATATTTGTATGTTAGCTGTTGGTCATTAATGTATATCTGTATTATGTTGGCTTTTGGCTGTTGGCCGTCAATGCTGATCTGCTGGCTGTTGTCCGTCGATGTTGTTGTTATTCTGTTTTCTATAGACCGTCAATTCTGGTCTGTTGTTTCTTGGCCTCCAATGCTGGTATGTTATTCTGTTGGACGTAGGCCTTCAGTACTGGTCTGTTTTTAGACTGTCTAAGGGCCGTCAATGCTGGCCTGTTATGTTATTTGGGGCCGTCAATGCTGGTATGTTAGATTAGTGTATGTAGGCCGTCAATGCTGTTCTGCGATTTTGTTGTTTGTGGGATGCTGGTCTGTTTTTATTGTGTTTGTCGGCTACTGCTGGTCTGTTATTCTGTTGCATCTGGGGCGTCAATGCTGGTCTGTTTTTATGTTGCACTGGGGCCTTCAATGAATGTCTGTGATTCTGCTGTATGTGGGCCGTTAATGCTGGTCTGCTATTCTGTTGTCTATTGGCCGACAATTCTGGCCCGTTAGTATGTTGTCTTCGGGCCGTCAGTGCTGGTTTGTTATTATGTTGTCTGGGCCGTCAATGCTGGTTTGATATTATGTGATATGTGAGCCGTCAATACTTGTCTGCTATTATGTTGTTTGAGGGCCGTCAATTCTGGTCTGTCATTATATATGTGGGACGGCAATGCTGGTCTGTTATTATGTTGTCTGTTGGCCGTTGATGTTGCTGTTATTCTGTTTTCTATAGACCGTCAATTCTGGTCTGTTATTCTGTTGGACGTAGGCCTTCAGTGCTGGTCTGTTATTAGGCTGCCTACAGGCCGTCAATGCTGCCCTGTTATGTTATTTTGGTCCGTCAATGCTGATATGTTATACTAGTGTTTGTAGGCCGTCTATGTTATTCTGTGATTTTGTTGTTTGTGGGATGTTGGTATGTTGTTATTGTGTTTGTGGGCTACTGCTGGTCTGTTGCATCTGGGGCGTCAATGATGGACTGTTTTTATGTTGCACTGGTGCCTTCAATGAAGGTCTGTGATTCTGCTGTTTGTGGGCCGTCAATGCTGGTCTGCTATTCTGTTGTCTGTGAGCCGTCAATGCTGGTCTGTTATTATGTTGCATATGAGCCGTCAATGCTGATATGTTATTATGTTGTCTGTTGGCCGTCAATACTTGTCTGTTATTATGTTGTTTGTGGGACGTCAATTATGGTCTGTTATTTTATATGTGTGACGGCAATGCTGGTCTGTTATTATGTTGTCTGTTGGCCGTCGATGTTGTTGTTATTCTGTTTTCTATGTTGTTTTATGGCCTTCAGTGCTGGTCTGTTATTAGGCTGTCTACAGGCCGTCAATGATGGCCTGTTATGTTATTTTGGGCCGTCAATGCTGGTATGTTATACTAGTGTATGTAGGCCGTCAATGCTGTTCTGCGATTTTGTTTTTGTGGGAAGCTGGTCTGTTATTATGTTGTATGTGGGCCGTCAATGCTGGTCTGTTATTATATTGTGTGTGGGTCGTCAATACCGGTCTGTTATTATGTTGTATGTGGGACGTCAATGCTGGTCTGTTATTATGTTGTCTGTGGGACGTCAATGCTGGTCTGTTATTATGTTGTCTGTGTGTCGTCAATGCTAGTATGTTAGTATGGTGTGTGTGTCGCCAATTCCGGTATGTTTTTATGTTGTATATGGGCAGTCACTTCTGGTCTGTTATAATATTATGTTATATATGGGTCGTCAACGCTAGTCTGTTATTATGCTGTGTTTGTGGGTCGACCGTGCCGGTCTGTTATTATGTTTATGTAGGCCATTAATGCAGTCTGTTATTATGTTGTATGTGGGCCGTCAATGCTAGTATGTTATTATATTGTATGAGGGCCGTCAATGCTGGTCTGTTATTATGTTGTATGTGGGCCGTCAATGCTAGTCTGTTGTTATGTTGTATGTGTGCCCTCAATGCAAGTCTGTTATTATGTTGTATGTGGGCCGTCAATGCTAGTTGTTATTATGTTGTATGTGGGCCGTCAATGCCAGTCTGTTATTATGTTGTATATGGGCCGTCAATGCCAGTCTGTTATTATGTTGTATATGGGCCGTCAATGCTAGTCTGTTATTATGTTGTATGTGCGCCGTCAAGGCTAGTCTGTTATTATATTGTATGTGGGCCGTCAATGCTAGTCTGTTATTATGTTGTATGTGGGCCGTCAATGCTAGTCTGTTATTATGTTGTATGTGCGCCGTCAATGCTAGTTGGTTATTATATTGTATGTGGGCCGTCAATGCTAGTCTGTAATTATGTTGTGTGTGGGTCGTCAATGCGAGTCTGTTATTATGTTGTATGTAGGCCGTCAATGTCAGTCTGTTATTATGTTGTATATGGACCGTCAATGTCAGTCAGTTATTATGTGTATGTAGGACGTCAAAGCCAGTCTGTTATTATGCTGTATGTGGGCCATCGATGTTAGTCTGTTATTATGTTGTCTGTGGGTCGTCATTGTTAGTCTGTTTGTATGTTGTATGTGGGTCATCAATGATATTTTGCTATTATCTTGTCTGTGGGCCATCAATGCTATTCTGTTATTATGTTGTCTGTGGGTCGTCAATGCTAGTCTGTTATTATGTTGTCTGTGTGCCGTCAATGCTGGTCTGTTATTATGTCGTCTGTGGGTCGTCAATGCTAGTCAGTTATTATGTTGTGTGTGGGTCGTCAATGCTAGTCTGTTATTATGTTGTCTGTGGATCGTCAATGCTAGTATGTTATTATGTTCTCCGTGGGTCGTCAATGCTAGTCTGTTATTATGTTGTCTGTGTGCCGTCAATGCTGGTCTGTTATTATTTTGTCTCTGGGTCGTCAATGTTAGTCTGTTATTATTTTGTATGTGGGCTGTCAATGCTAGTCTGTTATTATGTTGTCTGTGGGTCGTCAATGCGAGTCTGTTATTATGTTGTCTGTGGATCGTCAATGCTGGTCTGTTATTCTGTGGACCGTCAATGCTGGTCTGTTTTTATGTCGTATGTGGGCCGTCAAATCGAGTTTGTTATTATGGTGTCTGTTCGTCAATGTTAGTCTGTTATTATATTGTCTGTGGGCCGTCAATGTTGGTCTGTTATTATGTTGTATATGAGTCGTCAATGCTAGCCTGTTATTATGTTGTAAGTGGGCCGTCAATGCTAGCCTGTTACTATGTTATCTGTGGGCCGTCAATGCTAGTCTGTTATTATGTTGTATGTGGGTCGTCAATGCTAGCCTGTTATTATGTTGTATGTGGGCCGTCAATGCTAGTCTGTTATTATGGTGTGGGGTCGCCAATTCCGGTATGTTTTTATGTTGTATATCGGCAGTCACTGCTGGTCTGTTATAATATTATGTTGAATGTGGGTCGTCAATACTAGTATGTTATTATGCTGTGTTTGTGGGTCGTCCATGCCGGTCTGTTATTGTGTTTATGTAGGCCATCAATGCAGTCTGTTATTATGTTGTATGTGGGCCGTCAATGCTAGTATGTTATTATATTGTATGAGGGCCGTCAATGCTGGTCTGTTATTATGTTGTATGTGGGCCGTCAATGCTAGTCTGTTGTTATGTTGTATGTGTGCCCTCAATGCTAGTATTTTATTATGTTGTATGTGGGCCGTCAATGCTAGTTGTTATTATGTTGTATGTGGGCCGTCAATGCCAGTCTGTTATTATGTTGTATATGGACCGTCAATGTCAGTCAGTTATTATGTGTATGTAGGCCGTCAATGCCAGTCTGTTATTATGTTGTATGTGGGCCGTCGATGCTAGTCTGTTATTATGTTGTCGGTGGGTCGTCAATGTTAATCTGTTTTTATGTTGTATGTGGGTCATCAATGATATTCTGTTATTATATTGTATGAGGGCCGTCAATGCTGGTCTGTTATTATGTTGTCTGTGGGTCGTCAATGCTAGTCTGTTATTATGTTGTCTGTGTGCCGTCAATGCTGGTGTGTTATTATTTTGTCTGTGGGTCGTCAATGCTAGTCAGTTATTATGTTGTTTGTGTGTCGTCAATGCTAGTCTGTTATTATGTTGTCTGTAGATCGTCAATGCTAGTATGTTATTATGTTGTCTGTGGGTCGACAATGCTAGTCTGTTATTATGTTGTCTGTGTGCCGTCAATGCTGGTCTGTTATTATTTTGTCTCTGGGTCGTCAATGTTAGTCTGTTATTATTTTGTATGTGGGCCGTCAATGCTAGTCTGTTATTATGTTGTCTGTGGGTCGTCAATGCGAGTCTGTTATTATGTTGTCTGTGGATCGTCAATGCTGGTCTGTTATTCTGTGGACCGTCAATGCTGGTCTGTTTTTATGTCGTATGTGGGCCGTCAATGCGAGTTTGTTATTATGGTGTCTGTTCGTCAATGTTAGTCTGTTATTATATTTTCTGTTAGCCGTCAATGCTGGTCTGTTATTATGTTGTATATGGGTCGTCAATGCGAGTCTGTTATTATGTTGTCTGTGGATCGTCAATGCTGGTCTGTTATTCTGTGGACCGTCAATGCTGGTCTGTTTTTATGTTGTATGTGGGCCGTCAATACTAGTATGTTATTATGCTGTGTTTGTGGGTCGTCCATGCCGGTCTGTTATTGTGTTTATGTAGGCCATCAATGCAGTCTGTTATTATGTTGTATGTGGGCCGTCAATGCTAGAATGTTATTATATTGTATGAGGGCCGTCAATGCTGGTCTGTTATTATGTTGTATGTGGGCCGTCAATGCTAGTCTGTTGTTATGTTGTATGTGTGCCCTCAATGCTAGTATTTTATTATGTTGTATGTGGGCCGTCAATACTAGTTGTTATTATGTTGTATGTGGGCCGTCAATGCCAGTCTGTTATTATGTTGTATGTGGGCCGTCAATGCTAGTCTGTTAGTTTGTTGTATGTGTGCCGTCAATGCTAGTCTGTTATTATGTTGTATGTGGGCCGTCAATGCTAGTCTGTTATTATGTTGTTTGTGCGCCGTCAATGTCAGTATGTTGTTATGTTGTATGTGTGCCCTCAATGCTAGTTTGTTATTATGTTGTGTGTGGGTCGTCAATGTCAGTCTGTTATTATGTTGTATGTTGGCCGTCAATGCTAGTTTGTTATTATGCTGTATGTAGGCCGTCAATGTCATTCTGTTATTATGTTGTATATGGACCGTCAATGTCAGTCAGTTATTATGTGTATGTAGGCCGTCAATGCCAGTCTGTTATTATGTTGTATGTGGGCCGTCGATGCTAGTCTGTTATTATGTTGTCGGTGGGTCGTCAATGTTAGTCTGTTTTTATGTTGTATGTGGGTCGTCAATGCTAGTCAGTTATTATGTTGTCTGTGGGTCGTCAATGCTAGTCTGTTATTATGTTGTCTGTGGATCGTCAATGCTAGTATGTTATTATGTTGTCTGTGGGTCGTCAATGCTAGTCTGTTATTATGTTGTCTGTGGATCGTCAATGATGGTATGTTATTCTGTGGACCGTCAATGCTGTTGTTTTTTTATATGTCGTATGTGGGCCGTCAATGCGAGTCTGTTATTATGGTGTCTGTTCATCAATGTTAGTCTGTTATTATATTTTCTGTGAGCCGTCAATGCTGGTCTGTTATTATGTTGTATATGGGTCGTTAATGCTAGCCTGTTATTATGTTGTATGTGGGCCGTCAATGCTAGTCTGTTATTATGTTGTATGTGGGCCGTCAATGCTAGCCTGTTATTATGTTGCATGTGGGCCGTCAATGCTAGTCTGTTATTATGTTGTAAGTGGGTCGTCAATGCTGCTAGTCTGTTAATATGTTGTCTGTGGGTCGTCAAAACTAGTCTGTTATTATGTTGGATGTGGGTCGTCAATGCTGCTAGTCTGTTAATTTGTTGTCTGTGGGTCGTCAATACTAGTCTGTAATTATGTTGGATGTGGGCCGTCAATGCTGGTCTGTTATTATGTTGGTAATGGGCCGTCAATGATATTCTGTTATTATGTTGTATGTGTACCGTTAATGCGAGTCTGTTATTATGTTGTATGTGGGCCGTCAATGCTAGTCTGTTATTATGTTGTTTGTGGGTCGTCAATGCTAGTCTGTTTTTATGTTGGATGTGGGCCGTCAATGCTGGTGTGTTATTATGTTGGATGTGGGCCGTCAATGATATTTTGTTATAATGTTGTATGTGGACCGTTAATGCGAGTCTGTTATTATGTTGTATGTGGGCCGTCAATGCCGGTCTGTTATTATGTTGTATGTGGGCCGTCAAGGCTAGTCTGTTATTATATTGTATGAGGCCGTCAATGCGAGGCTGTTATTATGTTGTATGTGGATCGTCAATGTTAGTCTGTTATTATGTTGTCTGTGTGCCGTCAATGCTGGTCTGTTATTATGTTGTGCGTGGGCCATGGGTGATGGTCTGTTATTCTTTTGTCCGTGGATCACTACTGGTCTTTTATCATGTTGTGCGTGGACCGTCAATGCTGGTCTGTTATTATGTTGCGTGTGGGATGCTGGTCTATTATTATGTTGTGCGTGGGCTATATATGCTGGTCTGTTATTATTTTGTCCACTCTTGGTCTGTTATTATGTTGTGCGTGGACCTGTAATGCTTGTCTGTTATTATGTTGTGTGTGGGATGCTGGTCTATTATTCTTTTGTTTGTGGGCCAGTCTATTAATCCATATCCTCGATTGTTTAAGACACTCAAATGTTCCGCAGGTTATTGAAGCATTGACGTCTATGTTTACTGTTTTAATTTCATGATAGACTTGTCTATGGTGTTCTAGGTCATGATAGCAACGTACACGCAATGTCTGTTGCATTGCAATGTGCACTTGACATTTGTTTGTTCACCTGAAATGGGTTCACAGTTAGTATGTACCAAGTTGATGTTTTATTTGTTTGATTCAAATGCAAGAAACAATAAGTGCATATCTGATGATAGCGGTAATGGGATTTGTCCGTGAATAATAAGCTGCACTCAATTAAACCGTTACTCGGTGAATGGTGTCCTTCTTGTAGAGTCATTCGACGACAGGAAGTTGTTTAAGCCCGGTGCAGAATAGGCCATATTCATATTTATTACCAGGTGAACAATTACCGGAATGTATACACTGTTTTGCACTGTTAACTGTCAAACATGTGTAGACGTTGACCCTATGAGATAAAGACAATACAAAATTAATAGTATAAAATAATTATGATATAATTGATTTCAGTCTCGGTTTAAATTCTGTGAAAGAAATCCGATTATATAATTCATTATAATATGTTTGTACTTGCATTTACTAAATGTTTACACATCCGTTGACTTATACATCATTTTCACTATATCGTGCCTTATTTGTAAATAGTTTTACCTTTACATTTGACCGTACTTTAATAGTTGTTTCATTTTTCATTTGCATCAGTCTTTGCGCATAATATGATCTATTCATTCGTTCGTTCATTAATTCATGTATGCATTCATTCATTCATTCAGGAAGTTTCGATTCTTACGGAGGTGTACAGTACTGGTTCTGCCTGCACCACAAACAATCGACCGTCATATGTAACCTTACATGTGTTGAAAATGACGTAGAACAATATACAAACAAACAAAACAAATTCATTCATTTATTCTCACTCACTCACTCACTCACTCACTCACTCACTCACTCACTCACTCACTCACTCACTCACTCACTCACTCACTCACTCACTCACTCACTCACTCACTCACTCACTCAATCAATCAATCAATCAATCACTCACTGACTCACTCAATCACTCACTCACTCACCAACCGTAGACCGTGTAACTAGTTGTCGTAGTGAACTTTTTGCATTCGAGCAGAAGGAGGTGTTATTGTCTCAAATGCGCGGACAAGTTAGTTGCACCACCCGATCATGTTATTATTTTGCACTGGCGATGCACGGTCACATTGTCCACACTTGTCCGGTTGGCTGTTGCTTCCATACAACAACTTTTCTATTAGAATTGTTTACGATCTCAAACGAAGAGAGAATCTGTCATATATGAATGTTACATGTAGTTGTATTGGTTTGTATATTTTAAACGAGAACCTTTGTTGAAAACTCGTTCTAAATCACTGTTAAAAATAAATCGAAATGCAATATTAATACAAAATATCTGTATTCGCTTCCTGGTACACCACCGGAGTTGTACTTAATTATAGTTGAAGTGTTTGTGTTAAAATAGTCAGCAATTGCTGACAACTATGTAGTTTCACTTTGTCATTGTTATTGACAGGATATACTTTCAAGTTCTTCCTGCTATATAAGTATTGGAACTGTTTACTTGGCCTGTATGTGCCGAATCGTACAATTTATATGCTTCAGGGCACGTTTTTATATATTTGTTGAAAATACTTGGTTAATATAAAATAAAATAGTGCAGCTCTATTTCGACATAAATTGTACCGAACTCTGAACAGCTGCTGTACAGTCATGTACAATGAGCTTTCAAAAGTAATGTTATTTTGGAAATAAAATTAAAACTAAAATGATATCGTGATTCGGTTTAGTTCATACCTTCAAAGCAATCTATGTTGACAGAAATACAATTTTTCAGTCGTTTCAACCATTTCCGGAAGGCGTCTTCGTAGTCTCTTTTAGGGATACTCGCCAGACACTTATGGTTTAAACATATTTTATTGCATTTTTTTAACAAAGTATGCAAATGGGTCGGGCCACAAGTTCTTACAACATTAGTTACGGCCCTTCCCTTCGCCAGACACTTATAAATGGCTGACCCCAGTCTTATCGTGAGGTATAGCGGCGTCCAGATATTTTTTTCCAATATTGGGAACAGAAAAGTCAGACGGTGCCAGATCGGGTGAATAAGGTGGGTGTGAAAGAACAGTCACCTTTCCTTCTTTGAAAATTCTATCGACTTGCGTGCGGTAGTCGGATATGGCGCATTTCGGTGGCTGATCGGCATTTCTTGTAGTAGGATTTTATTTTTTTCAGTACGGAATGGGTGTAGAATAATCCAGTGACCAACCTTCAACTTGCAACTGCGACCTGAATTACAGGAAGTAAACGGCAAACGTAACCGTGTTCGTACTTTGCGTTATTTTAGCAATACATGACCTCCGTCCGTGTTTGATAGCCCAAATTGTATTATTGACCTTTCGCTGTGGTTCAAAATAGTAAACCCAGGTTTCAGATCTTGTTACTATGTCTGCAAATTTCCGGGTGTCGTATTTGATCCTGTGTCAGAAGATGAGGTATCCATCGAGTTGAAATGCGCCGCATTTTCAAAATATTTTTAGGAATATATGTTGTTCCTGATGAGATCCCTGCTACTCGTGCTATCAGATGAGTGGTCAATCATGCATATTGCTCTAATATGTGCATGCATTTTTAATAACAATTTTAGTGATGGTGGATCGTGGTCTGCCAGATTTCAAGCCATCTCGGAATCCATCTGGTGACAGCCATATACGATACCTCTTTCTCGCCATAAACACGACACACCTCTTTGAAAAATGAGAAAAAATGGTCCTAAATAATTCACAGCACCCAAACGCAAAGGCACCGTAGATCCGCACTGTACCACAAACAATTAACGAGCAAATTAACTATACAATGAAAAAGACAATACACAACAGAAAGAGTGGTGAAGACATGGTTACCGACTTGGAACAGTCAGTGGGCAATATAGCGGCCACCGGTTAGCTTAAATCGATTTTAAGTGTACACAACCTCGCTATTATCCTGTCTTCAGCGCTCAAATTGACAAGACATTGTAAATAAAGTACATTCCATCGGAAGAAGGAAATCTCTAACAATAAAGTCCACATCCAGAGCAATTAGGAAACGATACACGTATATGTTATTGTCTAGCTATATAAAACAAAACATAATTAGAAAAACCTCAGGATGTATCCAGATTTGTACTGAAAAACCACAGCAGTTGCAGCCCAAGAGAACCCCAATCTAGGGTACGCCTAGAAAACCCACGGGACAAAGGTTCAAGCACCAAGCTCCTCTTTCAGGGTTTCAGAAGGTGCAATCATTGAGTCCCACGAGGTTGCCCGGTCATCGCACAAGAGAAAGGTGAAGGTAGATACTGACTGTAGAGTGGTCAATCTTCTTTTGCACGTAATCCGATCTTACAACGCGCCTTAATGTACACTAGTATATGAGAACTATGTTTCCCTCTTTTTCCAACCATTTTTATCACAGTATATTTGACTAGGTGTTTTCACCATCTAAATAAGATTACTTATGAAGCTCGCACACACTTGTCGTTGGTATCAATGGATTTATAATGAATACATTTACGAAACCGTGACATTTCACGACTAGCACTCGCGCAGTTAACTATTATGGCTAATTACATTTAGCGGAATGGAAAGAAACGGGAACGGAACAGGTTTTGGGTACAAATTGGGGATATCCACTTGTTTGTATGAATGTCTCCAAATTGTTTTTCCCCTGTCTCTTTTAATCTGATGTGTTCAATAATAACACACTAACTTTAAAATAAAACATACATTTTGCTTTATTTTGTGTTTAACAGTTATTATTCCGTTCCGTACCGCTAAATATAACTATTATATTTGACGGAACGGAACGGAACAAGCGTAAAGCGGTAGACACGATATAAAATGATGTTGATTAAACCGTTTCTCGTCCTTTCTGTAATTTTACCATATTTTGTTCGTGTTTAATTTTCCCCCCAAAAAATAGCATTCATACAGCACTGCTTAGGGTCATCCTTAAACAATTGTTGCTTTCCTGCGCTCAGACCTACTCAAAAGGCAGCTATCAAACGTTGTTTAAGCATTAAATATGAGACTACATTTGTGTTTTTTAGTTTTTAGCATCGGGTCGCAAATCGGTATGTTTTGTAAAACGCTTTCACACTGTCAGAGGACTCGATAAAAATAGAAGTCCTACCTACCTACTCACTTACAACCTTTTGGGATGGAGCACAGCAAACTAACACGTGTTTAATTAAGAATTCCCTATGTGTAGAGTGTGAATTTAATATTAAATCACATTGATGTATATGTTACTTCTGTAATGTAAGACACTATCTATTGCTGTGCATATATGTCTTATAAGAAACACAAATATTGAAATATAAAAAAATACATGAACGGTTGCAGGTTCGAGTCTAACTTATAATCGTTGTTGTTTGTTTCACTTGCCTTTTATTAGGATCATGCGTAATGAGGCACAAATATTTCGTGCAGTTTTCGATAAGTTTATTCAAACGTGTGTGTTATATAGTCGACATTCATGACTCATTTATAGTTATGTCTGAGCTAAAAGCTTATGGAACGCCAAATTAACAGAAACTCAATTAATTGAACCGTTCTTCAATTATTTGAGGAGACGTCTAATTCAGTTGAAGAGAGGTTCAATTCAATTAATGAGAGGTCTAATTCAATTGAAGAGCTGTACAATTCAGCATAATTAAACCTCTCTGCAATTTAATTAGATCTCGTTTCAATTGAATTAGACCTCCCTTCAACTGAATGACACCTATTGAAGAGAGGTTCAATTATATTAAGGAGAGGTATAATTATTGAAGAGAGGTTCAATTCAATTGAAGAGCGGTACAACTCAGCATAATTAAACCTCTCTTCAATTTAATTAGATCTCGCTTCAAATGAATTAGACCTCTCCTCAACGGAATTATACCTATTGAAGAGAGGTGTAATTCAGTTGAAGAGAGGTCTAATTCAATTGAAGCGAGATCTAATTCAATTGAAGGGCGGTACAGTTCAGCATATTAAATCTCTCTTCAATTTAATTAGATCACGCTTCAGTTGAATTAGACCTTTCTTCAACTGAAGTATACCTATTGAAGAGAGGTTCTCAATGTTATTGACTTAAACCATTACGTAGTTTTTCACCCATATAACACACACATTTACAAATATATTTAAAACACAAGAACAAGATAAAATTCATTCCGCATATGGGTCTCAAACTCACGACCACCAATGTTACCCGTTTTAAAAATGTCATCGCTAGCCACTGGGCCAGTGTGGCATATGGAGTGAAACGGAATATATTCTTTTTAAAAAGTTCCAGCATTCAGTCACGTGTGTAGTTTTACCTGATTTCCCTATTCTTTGCATTACAAATGAAATCGTCCAGACTTCACGGCTCAATACTTTGAATCTTGTTTATACACTTTATTTGAATTATACATGTATGTGTAAGTGTAAGCTATTATATAATCGCCATTTAAATTAATATTCATGGTTTAGCAACAACACCAGCTGAGTCGTCGGGTATTTCAGACCAAACTTGTTAATCAAATAAAATATCAAAATACTGCGTACTGAATGGCGAAAACATTAGTAAGCAAATGGTTTTGAGCTGTTCCTATAGTTTAGATTAAAGATTGTATGAATGTTTATGACTGGTGTTGGCGAAGTGATTCTTGTTATATGTTATACATCCCTCACACCGAGGCGTCCTTATCCACTGAGCAAGAGACCGATGAATCCTCACCTGAAGTTCATGATTAATGTTGTAGAAAGTGGCAAGTTATTGTTTGAGATAGTTGGTTAAAATCTTTTTTTTCAGTAGTCGCCATGAACTTTTATTTTTAAAAAATGTAGTTTTAGGTGTGGCGGCCATTTTGAATTTCCGACCGAACTGAATTTTACTTAGGACTACCTAGACATCAAGAGCAACATTCCTTTAAATGCAAATACATCAAGTTTCTTCAGAGTATTCGCCACAAGTTTTTCCTATATAATTCTATGTAAACGAAGATGGTCGCTGGTGGCTATGTTTGACATCGAATCGAAATGAATTTTGTGTAGGACCAACTACATGTTTTGCCAGTCATTTTAGTAATGGAATTCCATGAAGTTGTTTCAGAGGAGTAGTCGCCACAAGTTTTTCCTATATCACTCTATATAACCAAAGATGGGCTCTGGATGCCATGTTTGACATCGAATCGAAATTAATTTTGGTTAGGACCAACTACACGGCATACCAGTCATTTTGGTTTAAGGTTCCAAATCAATAACACTTATGGTGTTTGGGAAGTGGCCGGCAAGAAATTGTATTTGTAAAATATATTTTAAGCCAGTTGGGCCATCTTGATTTCAGGCTGACATGTATTATTAGACATCAAGAGTAACATTCCTGTGAAGTTTCATGAAAAATCGGTCAAATATTTACAGAGGAGTAGTCGCCACAACAGTGCTCCACGAAAATTAAAATTGGGAATAGACCATGGCAAGTATATTTCAAAAGTCCACTTGCCCTGACTGAAAAGTCACTTGCCCTGATTTTTTTAACTTGCCCCGAAATTGTTATTACCAATGAATATTTGCCAGTACTTAATTTTTGTCGATATTGAATATTTCGCTTTTTTACTTTGTTTTATTTATAATTAATTAATAATACACATGTGATTAGAATCAAACAATAAGGTTCTATTTTTCTTTATTTGCCTTTTGTTTATCCATTGCATTATATAACAAAAACAATATTATTTTCTTTTACATTTTTAGGATCGCGCCGCAAATCACGTCAAACCGTACCGGGTCCCGCAAATTAAACCATCCAAAACAGGTGCGCGTTCCCGGTGTTATATGGTGAAATAAATGGTAGCATCCGCGTGGTGCGCTTAAACGATGTATCCGGTCTATGAGTGATAGCATAATATGTATGAAACCACTGAAATATATGAAATTATTTTCCCCATAGACACCAATGTTAAAGTGTCACATAGTAATGCTTTGCTGCAAATTCAACTCAAGTATGGATAATGCAGCAGTGTAATGTTTATATAGAAAACTATTTTTCCACTTGAAAATTCACCAGAAAAGGTAGGCTCACAAGACATGTAAGAAAGTTCTTGTTTGTTTACTTTGGTACCAGCTGTTTTCATTGAATGACTATTTTTATTGCTCACAAAGTGTAAGCATAGAGTCGAAATTTCGAAAATGTTCATCATGCAGTGATCCGGTAAAACCTATTAATACGCTTCTTATATATACAACCACACAATCGAATAGAAATGGGCAGTTTTCCCCTACTTGTACAGGCGTTCACGATTGAGCATGGAATTACATTCACACTGACGCAATGTCATCGTGTGTTCAACTCCGCCCCATTCCTCGCTGAATGTAAACAAGAGTGTGAATATATAATGAGTAGTGTCACTCTCGTCACCGATTCGTCGACCCATTGTCGCTGCAGTAGCTAGCAATCTTTACACGCAACAAGTAAATTATATGTGTAGTCTACATCATTGTTTTTTTGAATGTGTATGAAAGGTCTCACTCGGCCTTGCAATGAAAATAACACAATATTCAGCGCAGAGAACGATGATTGATGGTTCACGACAAATTAGCACAATGGTTTATTTTTAGTGGTCGATCATCATTCTCACATCTCCCAAGGTAAATCGTCTGCACGGTTTTACACAACTCTGGCAAGCGTAGGAATTATTTTATTTCGTGCAACTTATGGATGTTTCACCCTATTTCTAATAAATTGGAGTTGAGATATAATTTCAAATAGCTTTAAAAACAAGTTTAAGCAAAAATACGCGTGCACACATTTTTACAGACGAAAACTAGTCATAACGGGGATATAGGTCAATGATTTTTTTTAAAGTAAAATTGTATATTAGTTTACACATTGAATTTTACAGACGTATCTAATATATTTGTTGATGTAAATATAAAAGAGTATGAGAGTGGACCTTTGGAAATGTGTTTCTGTATTTATACGAAAAGAAGTTGTTTTTTTTTGGGGAAATATGTGAGGTTAATATATTGCGGTTAAGTCAGCATATACAATCAAGCTTATTCTCAAATTTGACCGACTCCCGAGAAAAGGGTATTAATTCAAGGACCTAAATCCATCACAAACTATACACATATTCACTGAAATCAGTTCAGTCACCCCGCATGTGCAAACAAAATTCTCTAATGTTGTAAATGACACGTTTGACGTTTGCTTGGGACGCCCGAAGTTATTTTCGAGGAGTGAATACATCAACATCTAATAGCGATAAGGTGAGTCTTTACAAGTACGCAGTGTTATGTTATGATTTCGATTTTAGTCAAGTGAGACTTCTCGGCGGGGCGAGTGGGAGGTGTCAGCAAGTTTCAATTCACTGAGTACTTCCATTTTATTGGACGGCGTCATCGGTTATTTACATGTCTGATGCGTCAAGCATCCATTGACACAAGCGATGTATTTCCATGCTCAATCGGGAACGGCTGTAATGCCTATTTCCATCAAAAAAGGAGGGATTACTTTTTATTATAGGAACTACATTCGACTACACCTCGGAGGTTTACATGTAATTAGTGGTGGTAAACCTAATACCGTTTTCTCCAAAAAAAATATACGTTGCACATTTCTTATGAAACTGAAGCACATTATGAGCGTTTTCATGACGCCAGTCATTCTTGCAGTTCGTCTGCAATCCCTTTAACGAATCTCGGATAACGAGCGTATGAAATGATATCTGTCAAGGTTAAGCATGTGTCATACATTATGGCATACAGATATGTGTGTCGATAACGCTCAGTATTATAGGCCTGTGTATGTCTGGTACCCTGCTCAACATTCGTTATTTCAATACGAAGATCATTTCGTAATGAGGGACATGGGTGCCAGTCTATTAGGAAGTAAACTAGGGTAATGAGTTATTGAAAATCATAAGTTAACTTACTTGCAACGAGCACACGAACATGACGTCGGTGGGCGAACGATTTTCGCGGTCGGCGGAGATGGGATCGGATGCCGTATATGACTTTTCTTGTTCTCCGTGTGAGATTGAGGGCAGACATGAAGAAGCCCTACATGCTTGTGTGGAGTGCGGAGAAAACTTGTGTTCAAAATGTTTAATGGATCACAATAATTTCCAAGGGATGCTGGAACATAAGATCCTGGACAAGGAAGAAATGAGGACCCGAGGTCCCCAGGCGTCTCCGGTCTTAATCAGGGAGAAATGTAAAGTTCATGGGACAGAAGTGGTGAACATGTATTGTGGCAACGATGACGTTGTTTCTTGTGGAGTGTGCATTGCCTTAAACCACAGGTAGGCCAAATTTAATCTTATTATTACATTGTATGGAATTAAAAAGCAGGGTTCTTCGAATATACTCGTACGGATGGAAGCTGTATATCGATAAACCTGCGGTAAATACTAAGCCGGATAGTGTCTATGAAGATAAATCTTCACCATTAAGAAACTGCGGGCGGTCACTAGTTCCCCACCTTTCGGTTTCTTATTTAAGAAACTGCGGTCGGTCGCTATGCCCCCTTCCTTTCGGTTTCTTAATGATGACGATTTCTCTTCATAGCCTCTATCCTGCACAACTGAGACACTTGCAAGTCCTAAACTTAAATAATATTTGCACTTAACAGACCAATCATTAACCCATGAGTAGGTAGGGATTATTTTAGCATCCTAGCTATTACTGGGATGGACAATCGATTGATTAGCGGCCAGCCATCATTTAAAAAAGATAAAAAATGGATGGGGTATGGTCAAGTGAAGTTTTCAACTAAACGCATGTTTTTGGCATGATCAATGTAAACCATATAGTACATTACAGTAATTTGACACTATTGGTGTGAACATATTATCAGAATGAATACTTATCCGGCAGAAATTGTGTACTTTATATGCGAAAAGTTTGGTCCGAGTTGTTTTGTTTTTACGTGAAAAAAAATAGTCCATAGAATAGTCCACGTGGCTCAGTAGATATCGCGGTGGACTTGATATCCGGAGGATATGAGTTCAAGCCTCACCGGGGCCATTGAGTTTCATCGGTGTGTTCTTTGGCAGACACTTTTCCTTAGCCTCTTCCGTCGGCGTGTATACAAGCGGTTATTTGGAACCGTAACGAATGTTGGTAATGTGCTTTTATTGCATTTTACCGTGTGAAAGCATTTACTACCTCGTATTATCAGGTCATGCCGATATGCTGATTGTTTGATAGTTTGAATATATGAATCTACTACCTGATTGTTTGATATTAGTTTGCGTATAGGCATTTACTACCTCGTATTATCAGGACATACCGTTATGCTGATGTTTGATATTAGTTTGGTTAAAGGCATATTCAACAACTATGCCGTGCTGATGACTTTATAGACATTTTCATCTTATAATACATTTAAACATTGAACACACTCAATAAACCGAGTCTGCTACTTTTATCTCTTGTTTGTGTTTGTTGCTTCCAAGGGATCCCCGTTTCAGTATTGATTCTATTTCTCAGGTCATGCCAAGATGTTGATTTCATACCTAACGTGGCTACTGGCATAAAAGCAAGCAAGGAAGTCAAAGACGTCGTCGATGGTCTAAACAAAGTCAAACTTGGTCTCCGCAATGCAAGCAAAAACAAACAAGAAGATTTAAAAAGAATCGGACGAGAAATGAACAAATCGCTGACCGACATCGATCAGTTTAGAGATATAATAGTAAGTCACTTAGACGAGATGGTAAAACAGGCTAAAGCTGAAGTACAAGCCCAGTATGCAGACTTATCAAAAACGATCAACACCAGTATGCAAAGGCTGGAAGATATGATTACGACACTTGACGACAATGTTAAACACGTGGAATCTTCAAAACGAAACAGCGAGGCTCATGTATTTCTGTATGTTAAGCAGGGGAAAAGAAACGCAGTTGATGGCAGTAAACTACTAAGCGAAATGGCAACGGATACAGAAAAGCTCAACTATTCTATCAACAGTGACATCACAGATTACGTCATGAATATGAAGTCTATTGGAGGTATCCGCGCTAAAGAGGAGCAGCCACGCATCCAAGGCGAAGATATCAGACAAATTAGTTCTGCTTTCTTTCATAAACTGTACAATGTCAAGCTCATTGGTGATAAAAAGAAATGTAATATACAAGGGATATGCCGGATGGATGGTGGATATGTTGTGATATCCGACAGCGACAACAACAGACTGAAACTACTGAATTCCACATTCCAATTTGTGGACAGCTGTACCGTGCCGGCTAAGCCATGGGGCGTGTGTAGTACTGCTGCAACAGAAGTAGCAGTAGCACTGAGAGACGACAGGAAGATACAATTTGTATCCACTTGTGGTGGACTGTTTCTCTCGAGATCCTTCCAGGTGGGTGTGTTATGTATTTATGTTGCCGTCAGCAAGGGTGAGTTGTTTGTTACCTGCCTTGCCCCGTCGCATGTACGTATATATAGCCTGACAGGAAAACACCTGCGTACCATCCAGAATGACACATCAGGACAACCTATGTTTTCTGATGTATACTGTATTGCAGTCAGTAATGACGGAACCAACATTCATGTTGCCGACTGGAATAAAGGAGTGATCACCGTGGACATACAAGGACACCGACAATCAACCTTCACCGACCCGTCACTTAAGTCGGCATTTGGAGTATGTGTACTGGAGAACAAGAACATGCTCGTGTGTGGCTATACGTCTCACAACATCATCCAGATAGGCAGCGACGGGAGAATGATAGGTAGCATACTATCTAAGGCAGAGAGTATAAAGAATCCACAGTCACTATGTTACGACAAGATCAACTCTCGGCTGATTGTTACCATGTACAGAACCGATCACATCAAGGTGTTTGATTTAATCAGAAAGTAAAGCTACATGACATAGACGATATATCGATAGGACATATTATGAACATATAATGAGAAGTTGTTATTATAATAATGACGCCATTTATTTATTTTAACATTTTTCAAAACATTACTTTACAGAAGATGTTTGTGTACCAAGTTATATACCGCCATAAGTTTAAGTGTTCATTATTCAAACCTAGAAATCACTTTCATGATGTATAAATCATCTACATGTATACACGTTGTACTGTATCTATGATATGTCACACAGTTCTGAATAAATATTCCAATGACATGTCTGTTTTCTTCTATATTTATGTTAAGTATATGTTAAATAATAATTATACAGCTACACATTTTCACAAAACAACAACAACATTGTAGGGTTTACATAGACTTAGACCTACACTTTAGCACTGTTTAGTGATCACAGAAAGGACTCTCTGATGCATACATGTATCCGAAACTCTTTCACTGCAGAATAAATATTCTCCCGAATGTATGGGATCCGCAAGACAAAAACATATACAATGTGAACATTGGGGAGACTTTTATACCCGGATTCTTATGGGCGGATCTATGCCTTGTTAGGGCGAGCGTGGAGCGCCTCTTCCAAAAACAACAACTTGACAAACAACATATATTGTCCACCCATTTGTAACTGTTTTGTTGCTAGATTACTCTAAATTGTATGGTTCGCTCCGTCACTGGATCCGGGCATGATTCTAACGAGCTGAAATACCCCCTCCCACCTCTGCCCCTTTATAAAATTCACAAATACACGTACATTTATACTTGAAAATCATGCTATCTGATCATTTCTGAAGTAGTTAATACTGTTTTATCCACATCATATACCGCAAAGAACACTGTAATCAAATATGTTTAAAGTAAATAAAGTATATTTTATTACAAGAGCTGTCGGAGAACAGCGCTGCTCGACTATTCGATTTTTCAGAGAATAATACATTTATAGCTAGTATATACCATCAGAAAACAAGACCACAACAATGTGGGGTGGGGTTGGGGGCACAGCATAACTATGTGTAAGAATTGACCAAAACTACACAGAAATATGTAAAAAAAATAATAATTAAAAATCGAGTTTTGAGTGGGGTGCTGGGGTGGATGGTGGGGGGAGTGGGGGAATGGGGGTGGTGAGGGCAACAAAATGTGTAAGAAGCTATGTAAGAATTCACCAAAACAACACAAAAGTATGTAAAAAAACAAGAGGCCCAAGAGAGCCTGTGGACGCTCTACTGGCTCAAGATGAAGTTTATGTATAAGGGGCCATAAGTCTTTCAAAAATCATTCAACCAGAACATGGCAATGATAGGTTCAACTAGGCTTAGTACTGATCATCCTCGCCAAGATTCGCTGAAATCTGGCAAATAGTTCGGAAGAGACTAATCTGGACAAAGTTTGTGTATTTAAACATTTAAAGGGTCACAACTCTGCCAAAAATCATTCAACCGAAATATGGCGATGATATGCACAACTAGGCTTGATACTGATCATCCTTGTCAAGTTTCGTCTGTATCCAGCCAGGAGTTCAGGAGAACTAGCCCAGAAAGAAATTGTGGTATCAAAGTCCTTTTAAGTGACATAACTCTGCCATATATCTGTAAACCGGAACGTGTCGATGACATGCAGAACTAGGCTTGGGGCTGATCATCCCGCAAAGTTTCATTGAAATCTGGCGATGGGTTCAGCAGAAGTAGATCAGAACAAAGTTTGTGTATTAAAACCTTTAAAGGGCCATAACTCCGCCAAAAATCATTCAACCGGAACACGGCGATGATTTGCACAACTAGACATAGAATTGATCATCCCTAAAAAGTTTCGTTTAATCCGGCCAGGGGTTCAAGAGAACTAGTCGGAACAAAGTTTGTGTATTAAAACCTTTAAAGGGCTATAACTCCGCCAAATTCATTCAACAGGAACATGGTGACTATGTACAACTAGGCTGATCATCCCTGCAAAGTTTCAATGAAATACGGCCAAATGAAGGCCCTTTCGTCTTAATGAGGCCAAGATATAACATATTTCAGAAAATCCAGGGCCATGACTCCGATGTAAATGGTCCGATCTGGCTGGTTTTCGAACTTGACCGAGCTGTCATTGATATTAACAATCTAGTAAAGTTTCATAAAGATCGCATGAAAAATGAAGGCCCTATCGTCTTAACGAGGCAAAATATAGCATGTTTAACTACATCAAGGGCCATAACTCATCTGTTACTGGTCCGATCTGGCTGGTTTTCGAAATTTTTTGAGCTGTCATTGATATAAACAATTAGGTAAAGTTTTGTAAAGATCAGATGAAAGATGAAGGCCCTATCGAATTAACGAGGCAAAATATAGCATTTTTAACTAAATCAAGGGCCATAACTCCGCTGTTACAGGTCCGATCTGGCAGATCTTCGAAATGTCCGAGCTTTTATTTATGTAAACAATCTGGTAAAGTTTGAAAAAAGAATAGGGCCACTGAGAAGTGATGACTGGCTGATTCACTTCTCTCACATTTTTGACAAAAACTAAATTTATTAGTAATGTGTTTAATAAAATGAAAATTACATGAATTTTTTGGTAATATAAAGGACTATACTCTGTGAAAAGGATGATTTAATATTTGAATGAATGAAAGAGTTATTTGGATAGTTTTGAATTTTTGAAAATAGACAAAGGACAAAGGATTATTTTCCAGTACTGAGTGAACACTGGAATATTTCTACACAACAACATAACTGTTCTTTCTGGTGATAGTGATAATTGCCATCTGTGCAACTACAATGAGCAAGTCAGGTGATCAGAAAAAAAGGTGGTCAGGTGAAAATTGCCTTAAGCAGTGACAAAACTTTAGGTAAGCCACCAATGGATAAGCGTCCACATACCGAGGTGTCCCCAATTAACACCAGTGTTGAGGATATCTCAATAATTAACCACACGCTAGATGACCTCTCCGAAGAAATGAAAGCAATCAGAGAAACGCTAGATACTTTAATGAAAAAGGATGACATAGAGACATTTGTTAAAAAGGCAGTGAAAGAAATTCTGGAAGAGTTTAATAAAAACCTGGAAGTTACCGTCACAACAAAGGTGCCTCTCAGAAAAAATGGACAAATTAAGAAATGAAAACGAGCAACTAAAGAAAGAGCTCATTTCACAAAAACAATTAGTGAATGAAATAAAAAAAAAGCAGTGAACTGAGTGAAAAAAGATCTAAACATGCGGAAGAAAGGGCGAATTATAATGAACAATATTCAAGGAAAAATAACATTAAATTTATGAACATCCCAGAAATGACACCGGAAACAGAAGAGACACTTACAAGTACAATATGTACCATAATTGCGGAAAAGGGAGCAACCATTAGCCCCTCCAAGATCATCGCCATTCATAGGATCCCGGGTAAACCAGGCTACCCAAAACCAGTTTTGGTCAAATTACAGAATAACAATGAGAAGACCAAAGTCATGAGACTACGAGCAAACTTCAAAGCCTCGGGATGCAGATTGGTTGATGACGTAACCAAGGCAAATGCTCAACTTATTTCCCGCCTCCTATCCCATGATGACATTGAAAACGCTTGGTATTTTAACGGATCCGTGTACGGAAAATCAAAGACAACAAGCCATCGTCACAAGTTCGAGCTGTACGATGATATTGGAAGCGTTTTGAACCAGTAGTCAGAGACAGGATGCTTGTGCATGTGTTGTTGCTTTTTTTCAAATCACCGAATAACGTGCCAAATGAAGACTGGTGACCCCACGCGCCTGCAAACGCTTTTTTGTGTGCGCCTGTTTTTTATTATTTATTTTTATATTTTCTCGCGAAATTGTATCTGATTCTTTTACTTTTTTTGGGTACATTAGAATACATATGGTAGAAGACTGTCTGGTCATTATTTTAAACTGACAAAAAATACTAAATGGATCACTGACCACAGTACAGTTACAAAACACCTTTAACAATACAGGTATTATTGACCTAGTGTGCCTGTCTCAGCTGTTGACAATAAGATGTATGCAGTATTACCTCGCTGGCAATTATGGGATTTATAGAAGGAAAAATACATTATGAACTACTTACGGATTAAATGGATTACACATGCTTTAATAGGTCGTGACCTATACTGGTCTGTATGTATATATATACTATGTAAACAATAACATAATTTTTAATTTTAGATAAAATCTGCTTCTTTTTGATTATGCTACTTTCTGAGATAATCCTAGTTACACTTGTTTATTATCAGAGATAAATAGTTGTGTTATATGCATACTTTCTGTGTTTGTTGTCTGAGATATACATATTCTATTTGGTTGCTATACCTTTTTTAATGGTTTTCCTGCCTTAGATGTACATACCTACTTCAACTTCCTTAACTTAATTACTATGCTTTAGTCCGGGATATACATACTTAATGTGTTCACTGTCCGAGATATACATACCTTAAATGGTTCCTACTGAGTTTTGGCGCCCGAGATCTACTTACATTGTGTGCTTCCCTGCCTGAGATCTAATACTTTATATGCTTTGCTACCTGAGATATATACATACTTTTTACATTTTGCAACCTGAAATATAATATTTTAGATTGTTTGTTACCTGAGATATAATACTGTGTATGGTTACATGTGATATTCAAACGCTATAGGACATGATATAATACTTCATATGCCTTTCTACCTGAGACATAATAGTTACTATGCTTAGCTACCCGAAATAAAATACTTTATATGATTTGCTACCTGAGGTAATACTTTTTTATATGAATTACTAATTAGATATAATACTTTATAGGATTTGCTCCCTGAAATATACATACTTTTATGCTTTGCTTTCTGAGATATAATACTTTACAAGCTCTGCTACCTGAGATATAAATAGTTGATATGCCTTGCTCTTGAGATATAATACTTCATATAATACTTTACATGCTTTGATACCTGAAATATAATACTTTATATGCTTTGATACCTGAAATATAATACTTTATATGCTTTGCTATCTGATATACAATATTTTATAATTATGCAATATTTTTGAGATATAATTTGCTTTAGGTGATATTTGTTACCCGAGTTATTATGATAGTGCTACTTTTTGAGATACATGCATAATAGTACATTGATCTTTAAAATGTATCTACTTATCATACGTATGCTATCTTTGCCATTCATAAGCTTTATCTTTTTCTATAGATATCTGCTAAGATATGAAAATGAACTATATGTTTTGATTTGCTTTTTGTCTGTTTTTTTTCGATTTGTTTTTGGATAATAATCTTAATAATTATGCAATTTTTTGCTTGAGTTATATTTACCAATATGTTTTGTGTAATGTTTGCAACACTCCCTTTATATAACAGGCCTATTTATATGTATTGCTTCCTGAGATATACTATAGTTGAGATATACTATAGTGCATGACATACTTTGGAGTTAGCTACTAAATATATACTAGTAAGGTATTACTACCATTATTACCAAAAACACCATAATAGAGTATAATTATTTAGTGTTTGTTAAAAATACATTTTTTAAAGAACAATTTTTCACAAAATGCACAATGTTTTGTTAATTGTGCACTTCTCTTTTTTACAACTGCTGATTGCTGTCTCATTACGATTCCCATCTTTTTTTATCAACACTTATGACTAGTATAAACATATTGTCAGTTAATTGTCAGGGTCTTGGTGCAGTTGAAAAACGTATTGATGTTTTTAACTACCTAAAAAGTAAAAATGGTCACATATATTGCCTTCAGGATATTCACTCTACCACAGCAACTGAAAATTTTATTCGTACACAGTGGGGGAATGATTGCCTTTTTAGTTCAGGAACTGTAAACGCAAGAGGCGTGGCGATACTTTTTAACAAACACTTAGATTATAAAGTACATTATCACATAACAGATAAGGAAGGTAATTTTCTCATAGCTGACATGACAGTTGAAAATAATCGTTTTACACTTATCAATCTGTATGGCCCAAATAATGATTCCCCTAGTTTTTATGATACTATTTTGTTGAAATATGAACAATTTAAAAACAGTACCCTAATCTTCTGTGGAGACTTTAATTTCGTTCAAGATCCAATCCTAGATTACTCTAATTACAAAAGTGTAAATAACAAAAAGGCACGAGAACGGATTCTAGATATTAAATGTGAGTATAACCTCATTGATCCTTTCAGAGAATTACACCCACATCTAAAACGGTATACTTGGAGAAAAAAAATCCTTTAAAACAAGCCAGACTCGACTTTTTCCTAGTTTCAGAAAATACGTTTTCTTCAATAGAAAGGTGTACCATTTTATCCAGTTACCGCTCAGACCATTCAATGGTAGTTCTAAAATTGAATTTCACTCAATTTATACCTGGTAAACCCCTTTGGAAACATAATAATTCTCTTCTTAGTGATATTGAATATTTAAACGCAATCAATAAAAAAAATCAGGACATTAAACTACAGTATGCAGTCCCAATTTACAATATGGAGAACATTCATAATATCCCCAATAATGAATTACAATTTTTAATTAATGATCAACTGTTTCTCGAAACACTACTCATGGAATTACGGGGTAAATCAATATCGTATTCTAGTTACAAGAAAAAAATGACAGATAAAAGAGAAAAAGAATTGATTGCCGAAATAGAAACATTAGAAAATAACCTGTCTTCAAATAATTTAGAAACATTAGAAACATATAAAAATGAATTAAGAATATTAAGAAAACAAAAAATGAATGGCTACCTAATCAGATCAAGAGCAAATATTATTGAAAACGATGAAAAACCAACCTCATTTTTTGGCAATTTAGAATCCCATAATTACGCTTCAAAGATAATTCCCAAAATGGAAAAAGAAAATGGAGAAATCATAACAGATCAACATGAAATTTTAAATGAGACTAAACATTATTACGAACAACTTTATACTAGCAAAGACAATGATCTAGAAAACGTAAATTTAGAAGAGGATTTGAAAGAATTTGATATACCTAAACTTACAGACAATGAATCAATTAATATTGAAGGCCTTATATCTATTGAAGAAGCCTTGGCAACACTTAAAAAAATGAAAAATAACCGTAGCCCTGGTTCAGATGGTTTCGGTGCCGATTTCTTTAAAGTGTTTTGGCGACAAATAGGACATTTTGTAGTACGATCTTTAAATTATGGATTCAGTAAGGGAGAACTATCAATAACTCAAATAGAAGGAATAATAACTGTTATACCAAAATAAAATAAATCAAGACTGCATGTAAAAAACTATAGGCCTATCTCCCTTCTTAATTGTACATATAAAATTGCCTCAGGATCTATTGCAAATAGAATTAAATCAACACTTATTAAGCTGATAAATAAAGATCAATCAGGTTTTATCTCAGGAAGATACTTAGGAGAAAATACCAGACTTATATATGATGTTATGCAGTACGCAGAAGAAAATAATCTGTCGGGTTTAATTCTCTTGATTGACTTTGAAAAAGATTTCGACTCTCTATCTTGGGCCTTTATATTAAAAGTACTTAATTTTTTTAACTTTGGAGAATGTTTTATATTACAGGTATTATGGATAAAGGTTTTATATAAAAATGCCAAATTGGCTGTTAATCAAGGGGGAAACCTGTCATCATTTTTCAACATCGGTAGGGGCTGCCGTCAGGGGGACCCCTTATCACCTTATATTTTTATTTTGTGCGCTGAAGTACTGGCGATTAGGATAAGGAATAATAAAAAGATTAAAGGTATTACTATAGAGAATGTAGAAATTAAACTTTCACAATATGTAGACGATACATATGTCCTTTTGGATGGAACGGATACATCGCTGAATGAAAGACTATCAGAACTACATAAATATTCTAAATATTCTGGATTAAACTTAAATTTCGACATAACACAAGTGGTATGGATAGGGAAGAAAAAATACAGTTCAGATACAATCAGAACAAAATGGAAACTTACCTGGGGAAAAGATAATTTTAAGCTACTAGGAATACATTTTAATGTCAACTTAGGTAAAATGATAGAATTAAACTATAATGATAAGATTTTGAAAATCCAAAATACAGTAAAGATATTGAAGCGAAGATATTTAACGCCACTTGGTAAAATCACGGTTATAAAAACACTGTTACTTCCTATTTTAAATCATATCTTTATATCTCTTCCAAACCCGAATGAAAACATAATCGCAAAAATTAATAACATATTTTATGATTTTTTATGGGAAGGGCCTGCAAAAATTAAAAAAAACAGTTATAGTTAAACAATATTCTGAGGGCGGTCTCAAAATGATAAATCTGAAAGCTTTCATACTTAGTCTTAAATCAACCTGGTTAAGAAGACTCATAAATAATGAGGGGACTTGGAAGCAGCTTGTTGAAAACCTAATAGACATTAAAAACTTAACATATTTCGGTAATGATTACTGTGAAACATTAATAAAAAAAATGAAAAACAGTTTCTGGATCGATGTGCTAAATTTATATACTAAACTTATTGAGTATAGTATACCTAACTCACCAGAAGAATTTGGGTCAACCCCACTGTTCTATAATAATAATATTCTGATTGGCTATAAGCCTTTCTTTAATAAAAAATGATATATGAATGGCATCAGGTTTATAAATGACATTATCAAGGAAAATGGTGATTTTTACTCTTTAACTGAGCTTATACCGGTATCAAAACAAATTTTCTAATTTATGAAGGCATATTAGCTGCCATTAAAACATTTAAGAAAAAGTTACACAATTTTACAATTAAAAAAATAGAAAACCCAATTCTACCTGCGAATATCAAACCACTCATCAAAAACAAGAAAGGTTGCACTGATATGTACTCTATTCTTAACAGAAATAATGAAAGTCCAACTTCAAAAGCTAAATGGGAACAGATGTATGATATTAATACAGAAGCATGGAAAAACATTTACTCATCCCCTTTCAAAATAACTACTAGCACAATACTACAATGGTTTCAAACACGGATTAATCATCGGCTTCTTTCAATAAAAAAAAAGCAGAAAACCCTTATTGTCACTACTGCCACGAGGATGAGACTATTGTTCATATGTTGTGGACCTGCCCTTCAACTCAGACCTTTTTAACACAGATAAATACACTCTGCTTATCAAAAAATATAAATCTGAAGCTATCAGAGCATGCATTTTTTTAACATAGGTAAAGAACAATCAACTGTAGAGCTACAAATTATCTTAGAAATTAAATATTACATATTTTCTTCAAAACGACTGAAAACAACGCTCTCTGTTACTCCAATGATATACAGACTTCGTTATTTATACGAAACGCATAAACAAATCGCAATCAGAAACAATCAACTAGAAAGTTTTGAAAATACATGGAGCAATTTTAAAACCATTTTAAATTAATCTAGCCTATCTTTTTATCCATCCACCCCTATGAATTCTTACAATGAACCAAGACACTGACAGTTGTGTATATATGTGTATATATGTATATGTATGTGTGTATGTGTATGTATGTATATACATGTATATATATTAACTATATAAATATTGTTA